>VZRV01005587.1:90972-203185 GCA_013398115.1 Falcunculus frontatus | reverse complement strand
CGCCGCCACCGCGCTGTGAGTACCGGGCACGCTGGGCACGGGCGGGGGGCGAGGGCCCGGCGCGGCCCGGGGGATGCGCGGTGCCGCCGGCCGAGCCCGGGGACCGGCCCAGAGCGGGAGCTGGATAACCCCGGTGTCCCGCCGCGGTGGATGGAGCGGGAGGTTCCGTGCCGGGAGTTTGGTTCGGGAGTTTCTTGGGGAATAACGGGAGGACGGTGTGCGGGAACGAGCGGTTGGATGGGGGTTAAACACTACTTAAAACAAATCGGAAAGACGCAACTAACGAGTAACAAACATTTCTCCGTGGAAGCGCTGGGATGGGATGACAGATGTGTTTGCGTCCGGATGCTGGCGTTGTTTTTGGGTAGATCAATCAGGCGTGTTCCGTGGAGGGGCACGGGAATGGTCCATGTGCTCTGTCACTGAGATAAACTTACTGCATGACGCAAAAAACAGACGTAGGGGAAAAGTTTGGTTTTCCGTAGGGAGCAACTTTTTAGTTCTTGACGAGACAAAAGCATCGAGTGATTCATATAAGAGAGATGACGTGGGGCCCGGCGCAGTGGATAGATCTCACATGAACTAATTTCTGGTGGTATTTCACTGCATTAAGGGTCTGCTTTTCTACTTGGATATTCTTAACTAAGCTTCCACTTTTTAGTGTCAATACAGAGACACTGCAGAAGTTGTGGAGTACCACAGCAGACATACGTTGTAGGTTCTGCAGGCTGTGTCTGGACTAACTTCAAGAAAATGTGCACATCTCTAAATCCAGCAGCCAAGGTGTTTTCCAGCTCTTTTCTTACTTGATATATTTAGACTTATGCAAACAAACCAGCCGTTTGTTTGTTGCAGAAAGTCCCTAACTGGAAAAGACTGGTTTTTATTAAGGCGGTTCTGGATTTGTGTTATCTGTTGTTGGTTTGACATGGGGATCTGCAGCTCCCGAGGCTGTGACAGAGGTGGAACCTGCCAGCTCCTCACTGGTCACTATAGAGCAGCCTCCTGAAGGCTGTGATGACCAGTTCTTCAGTTGGCTTTTTGAGGATTTGGGGCTATTACAATGTGTTTCTGTGGTTATTAATTTTGGTAGTAAGTGTTTGAGACTACGTTATTGTTGTTCAGAGGCGCTGAGTTGTAAAAGCTCCCAGAATGTTTTGGATTAGATGTTGTGCAGTGACAGATGGAAGTGGGACATAAAGCTCTTGCAGGTGAACAAAACCATGGGAAGGGGAAATCTACCAGAGCAATGGATGGTGTTAATGGCACCATGTTCTGATTCCAGAAGTGTTTGTGTAGGGCGCAGAGCTGTGCTCTGCCGAGGGCTGGTTGTGTTAGGAATTCAGGCTGTAGAGTCATCTTTGTCAGGCAGCTCGTCACTGTGTGTGCACCAGCTGGAAATGTGTGCTGGTCCTGTTCTGAGGGCGGGGGTAAGATGTGCTGAAGTGGGTTTCTTTCAAGTTTACTGCCCTGTTTGGCCTCCTGATGATGGCAGAGAATGCAGGTGTACTCACTCCATCATCATAACCATGAAGAATTTACAGATTCATTTCATTGGGATGAGAGGGACTCTGGCTCAGGGCGCAGTGAGGTTATGCAAGTGGTTTCGCTTATTAATTTCACATTCCCGTTGTTGGACACTGACAGATAAATAACGTTTATCTATCCTCTCATTAGAGGAAAAAATATTCTTTAATATCTCAACAACCCCTTTTTAAAAAATTAATTACTCTGAAATGAAAGCAGCCTTTAGGAAGGCCAAGTTCTGAAAATTCCCAGCGCCAAAATTCCCAGACCCTGCTCAGGCGTGTGCTCGCAGCTGCACTCAGCAACTGCGATTCCATATTTCTGGCCGTAGAAGTGAGGCCTAGGAAATGAATTCCTCTTGTATCCGACGTTTTAGACAGAGCAGCTTTGAGGAAATAAATGCCAACTGCAGCCACACTGTTACCAGGAGCGCAGGGAAATGTCCCATCCAAAGAATCACTAAGGAAATGGGCTCTGCTGCTCGCAGACACCGCATACCTCGCTGGAAGCAGTCTCCAGGCAGACCGAATGGGAATATTGGCCCCTTCCCATCGCCAGAGTCAGGTTCTTGAAGTGTAACGCAAAGTCTGGCTGGAACCAGGAGCAAAGTCTGTTTTTCCAAATAATCTGCAGTGCGCAACATGCAAAGCTGAACTTCAGGAGCAACGCGCTTCAAGTGGCAGCATTTGCACTTCTGAGCCCCTCCATCCGAGGAATGCTCTGATCCATCTCTTTTCAAGTGCTTTGCTCTCAGCGCTACCGGATTTTGTTCGCATTTATTTGAGCCTGAGCTGTTTCTTGAGCTTTCATCGCTTATTTCATTTCTCAACTGGAAATAAACCTCATCAAGGTTTTCTGACTTTCCCTTGCAAATACTGATTCTTTCTGACACATCTTCAGTGTTGTGGCCGGTTTGAAGTGGAAATTAGAATCTCCATGTAAAAGGATGAGAGTTGAAACTTACTTTATTTTCCCCTCATTAGCATGGAATAGTATTTGTGGATGGGTGAGAAGGAGAAGCTGGGATCAGAGGACCTCTGCTATTGTCAGGCTCCTGCAGAAGCAGGTTTGGGGGTCAGAACTTTCATCCAAAACCCAGTGGGGTTTTTTGTGGATTTGGCAGTGAGCCCTGGGGTTGCACTGCCCAGCCAGTGACTTCACCTAAACAAAACCTTAAAATAAACAGATCCTATGATTCAGGAACCTGAAGTCTGTGATATTTTAAATTTCAAGAGTCAGCAATGATTGGTAGATTTTGATATTACTACATGATACAAGAAAAGCCTGTTCAAGGCTTGAGGTGTCTTCAAAAGCTATCGGGGGAAAAAAAATTCCAGTTTAAATTAAAATCTAATTCAGGTAAGCCCACAGGCAGCGGAGTGTCTGTACAGTAGTGTCCAGGCCACAAAAGCAACATAGCTCTATTGCTGTTCCTAGAAAAAATTGAGACAGCCTGGAATGTCATTCTTGTAGGAAGCCATATCCCAGTGAAAACAAGGCTGCGTTTCTCTTTTGTAAGAAATTTTGGAGGGGGAAAAGGGCCCAAATGAGGTGCTAGATAAATATTTTGCCAACGAGATTCCTTCAGCCTGTGGAAGGGACCAGTCCCATAAGCAACTTGTAGCTATAGTTTGAGTGTGAACAAGGAGGCGATTCTGTGGTGGTTTGTCAGAGCAGAACGGGCTCCGGTGTTAGAGAGGGCTGGGTTGTTTATTGTGCTCCTTCCTAAAGCTTCAGAGAAGTCTCAGTGCTGTTCCCATGACTAAGAAACTTCTTTAAAATTAAAACTTTGGCTTTTTTTTTTAGTGGTATATTAAGAAAAATGCCCGGCTCAGGAAGAACAGGCATCCACCAGAGAGGCGGATTTGAAGGTGTTCCTGCTCTGTGGCAAAAGTTGCAATTAAATAATCCCGAGCAGCATCAACATGTCTCACTTTTGTGATCTGCAGTGTGATGCAGCCGTATCTACAAACCCTGGTAGTGACAAAACCCCACATGCTAAAGAATTGTAATTAAACATTTTGGAGCCCCACGAGGCAGGACGAGCTGTTGGTGGAACCTTCTGGGGTTCCTCTGACACCTAGTGTGTTTTTTCCCATGCACTATTTGCACTGATTTTTCCCTGTATTTCCTGAAATTTTTAAGTTTCCTGGTGGTGTTTTTCTGTGTGTTGCTTTTTCCTTGTTGGAGTGAAAGTGAGGGCTGATCCTGCTCTTCTCCTGCTGGCAAGCCCCCGGCAGGTCTCTTGCGTTTCACTCAGCTGCTTTCATTCTGCTCTCACAAAGAGTGGATTTAAAAGAAAACCACTCACTCAGAAGGTAGAACTCATATGGTTTGTTAGTGCTTCTCTGCCTTTTATCCCGTTTAATGGGATTCCTTGTTTTATCTCTTGTCATGCCGCGTTTTCCACGCTGTGGTTTCCATAACGCGTCTCTGCGTCATCCTTTCTCCGTTTCTCCAAGCTTTGTTGTCCTTTGATTGATTGTTGCAGTTCAGCTTGATTTTGTATTTTATTTACTCCATATGTCCCCAGACATTTATCTGAGTTGTAATAAGTGAATAACAAAGTGAGCAGGGGAAGAAGAACAGCTCGGGAGCAAAGCTGTGCATTCCAGTGCCAGGGTGGAGCGGGCTGGGAGCTGCTTGGATCTTGCTCTTAATGTGAGGAGAGTGCATGGAGGAGTGTGGGGAACAGGGTGGGTTTTGGGGGACGCAGCATTTGTGAATTAGTCCCTCCACGGCCAAAAGCATGATTTTAGGCAGTCGCTGTCAGGCTCAAAGAGAAAATTTCCCATTTCTTCCCCAGCGGAAAGTTGGCAGCTCCGCTCCCAGGCTGTGCTTACGGCGCTATTGCTGTTCAGAGGAATAGCTGCTGCTGCTCATCAGCCCACCCTTCTCTCCCCCCACATCAAACCACCCTTCTCTCCCACCCCGCCATCCCACCCTTTTCTCCCGCCCTTGCTGAAATGTGGCTCCAAGGCTGGAAAGCCGCAGTGGCTGGTGAGCTGCCGGCCACACTCCCCTTCAGCTGCTTCTGCCTGCACGGACAAGCTCTGCCAAAGGTCACTGCCCTGTCCCAAAGGAGGGTGAGGGTGTCCCATCCGACCTCTCCAGCCCTTATTTCTCAGCCTTCCTTGGAAGTAAAGAATGAGCCTGTTTGTCATATCGAATCCCTGCTCTTTGCTTAGACGCTGAAGTGAAGTTGGCATCTCTGTTTGCCAAAACTAAAAATGTCAATTGAAACATAATGTTAGATTTTTGCTTTGCAAAGGGCACAAAAAGCAAAACTCATGTGATTGCTGCCATTCACATTTATTTAAAGGATAGCTGTCGTCAGGAAGAGCATCAACAACGTGCAAGCTGTAGCATTTGCAGTGTATTATAGAAACCGTGACCAGTAAAGAGATTCTGTCATAGAATCACAGAATCCTGGAATAGTTTGGGTGGGAAACGGCCTTGAAGATCATCTCATTTCACTCCTCTGCTATTGGCAGGGACCCCTTCCTTTAGACCCAGTTGCTCCAAGCCCCATCCAACCTGGCCTTGGACATTTCCAGGGATGGGGCAGCCACAGCTTCTCTGGGCACCCTGTGCCAGGTCCTCCCCACCCTCACAGGGAGGAATTTTTTCCATATATCGAACCTCAATTTTTCCTCTTTCAGTATGAACCCATTCCCACATGTCCTGTCACTACAGTTCCTGATGAACAGTCCCTCTCTGGCTTCCCTGTAGCCCTTTCAGATCCTGGAAGGTGCTGTAAGCTCTCCGTGCAACCTTCTCCTCTCCAGGCTGAACTTCCTCAGCTTTCCAGCTCTTCCCTTTCTCTCGAAAGATCACATCCTTTTTGATAATACGCAGATAAGCGAAACGCAGATAATTAAAACAAAGTGTGATATTCCTCAGTCAGCTGTTTCTACTGCATCAACAGCAAAATAGTTGCCCTCAGGTTAGGAACAAGGCATCAGGCCTTGGAAAAACCTCACTGAGCTGAGCTTGGCGGTGAAGTTTCAGACGTGGCATATGGTCCTGTGTGATTCTGTTTAACCTACTGTCATGTTGAATTTAATTAGCAGCCTGTAGTAAGGGATTGTGATAGGCTGGGTTGGTGACAGGACTTGATGTTCATTCACTCTGTGGTAACAGATCTCCCACCTACGGCATTTCCGGGTGTTGGAGTGTGGCCCTGCTGTGCCTGCAGGGTGGGGCTGTGGGTGCCCTCCGGCACTGCAGGGTTGGGAGCCGGTGGGATCCTCTTTCTCACTGCACTGTTGTGTTGGCAGATGCTCTGGAGGACCATCGGGACAGGGCTGTGCTCGCTCTCCCAGCAGCCACAGCCTGCAGCAGCTCGTTTCTGATGAGCCTGCAGGACAATCTGGAGTCACATGGATTCTGGATCCGAGCCACGACTCAGACAGCTGGTTCCTATTCATCCCAAATTGTCCCTGGCCACCAGACCATGGCCTTGTTTCTCCTAGTGACAGCTGGGCAGCTCATTTTCTGCCAGCCTGCACAGGCAGCTCCTTGTGTGGAGAAGCACGTTGGGCTCTGTGCGGTGCAATTTGTGTGTCTGTGATGAAGTCACGGGGTCTAATCACTGGTTTGAAAGGGACATTTCCAGGGTGGGGTTTGTAGCTCTCCCAGAACTTGTGCCCACCTCCTTGGACAGACCTTCTGGTCCTTTAAAGACCTAGAGGAGAGGGGAGAGGGACTTGTGAGGAGGGCATGGAGTGCCAGGACAAGGGCAAATGGCTTCCCACTGCCAGAGGACAGGGATAGATGGGATATTGGGAGGAACGTGTTCCCTTTGAGGTTGCCTGGAGAAGCTGGAAGTGTCTAAGGCCAGGTCGGATGGGGCTTGGAGCACCCTGGGATAGTGGAAGGTGTCCCTGCCCATGGCAGGGGGGGCACTGGATGAGCTTTAAGGTCCCTTCCAAACCAGACCGTTCGGTGATTCCCTGGTTCTGATTGCAGATCCCCAGCAATGGCCTCTTCACAGCTCCATTGCAACATCCCCTGGCAGCCCCTCAGCCCTGGCTCCCGCAGGATCCGTGCTGCTGCTCTGGGCTCCTCTGGCAGGGACAGGACCTACGCAGATCCAGAGGCAAAGGAGCAGTTTTCCCTGCAGGGACAGGCAGCGACGCCTCTCCTTCCTCCCCCTGGCCTGGGGGCTTGCATGGGATCCTGTGAACCCCTTTCCCAGCTGGTCGGGGGCTCTGGTCCTGCTGGGAATGGGTTAAACAGGCTCCATGGTCCGGGAGCGGTGGGAGTGGCGCTCTAAAAAGAGGACCCAGGGTGTGGGTTGAGTCCTCCGGAGGGAGGAACCCGAGGAACAGCTAAGCCTGGGAAAGCAGAGCCCAGCCGGATTGTGTTGGCCAAAGCTGAGCGTTTCTCTCTCAAACCACGCCTCGGGAAGGGGGTGGAGTGAGGCCGGGCTGGAGCTGCGGATTTTGGTTTAGGGCAGGTTGGCGAAAGCATCTGTGTCCTGTCCCGGGAGATTCTTGCACTGACACAGCCCCAGGGTAGTGAGCTGTGGGGATGATCCTTTGATCCCTGAAACCGTGATGGGAGCACGTGAATCCATGTGAGAGCTGGAAAAAAATCCTGTGATACTTTTGTTTTTGTGTGTGTATTTTTGTAGCGCAAAAATGTCGCTTGAAGAAGCACTGCAGAAGTGCCTATTTTTGTACCTCTCTGTTCACCCGCTCGCCTCACAGCTGGCTGGGTGTGTGTTAGGGGGTGAATGCAGCCTTTGCACGTGTGGCTTGGAAAATCCAGCTGTTCCACTGCTGTCTCTGCTGCCGGTGCTCCCATATGCCACATTTCCAAGAGCAGGATGCTCCTTCTGGATTAGGGGCCTTGGGCTGTGCACGGGGGCTGTGTGGGGCATTGTGGCTCTTGGGTGTTTGAGTGGGGCTGTCAGGAAAGGTGCCAAACAAATCTTCCCTTGCAGAGGATGCTCATGGTCCCACTGTGCAGCCCAGGGCTAGCACCCAGCATCCTGCTGGCAGTGGGACCAGTGCTGTCACTCTGGGAATGTTCACGGGTTTTCCCTCCAGTGTTGCTCCTGTGCTGGCTCTTCCGTGGGCAGCGGCTGTGTGGCTGTTTGGGAGCACAAGGAACCATCCAGCCACGCTCTGCACCCAGTGCCAGGCCATCTGTGGGGTGATAAGAACAATAATCACAGGCCCCATTGCATGCCACGTGCTCCCAGCACAGTGCGTGTGCCACATTTCCTCCCCGGGGGCTTGGAGAGCTGAGGGAACAGCTGGAAACCACAATGGGATGCAGAGTGGAGCCTCTAAGAGAAGTGTTGCAGCCACATTCCCTCCTCTTTGCTGTGCTTTGTACTCCCTCAGCCACCTCTGCTTAAGCTGTGTTGTTTCACCAAAAGAGGAGTGGGACAGGGTTTTTAGGATGGTGACTGCCTTGTCACCCCCAGACCAATCCCAGGGGCACTGGGGACCTGGTGAAAGGCTCTGAGCTCTGGCAGAGCCTGTGCAGGCAGTGTTGTGCTGCTGGGAGTGCAGAGCTGGCCCTCAGCAGAGTTGGGTTTCACCCCTCCCCAGATGAAAAAAGGTTTGGAAAGCTTTCTGGAAAGAGTGAGTTTGCAAAGGAGGAGTTTGGATATGGAAAGAGCAATCAACTGGCACCTTTCATGTTTCGTATTGCTGTACCAGCTCTGGGATCTCATAGATGGGTGCGGGCACAGCAAAAGGGCAGCTCTTACCTGAGACCTGCGTGTGATCCAGGCAATCCTGCGAAAGCATCAGCCTGGCATACGGGTATTTGCCTTTGAGGTTGGCAGAGCTGCTGCCATTCCAGTCTCCTGAATGATTCCAGCAGGATGCACAGTGACTCCTCAGTGATTTGTGTCACAGAACTGCCCTCGCACCTAAGCGTAGCACAATTAAAAAGAAATCTTCTATTCCCTAAAGCAAAACACAGCGCTCATGTGAAATATGATGCAGAGTGATTCCCTGGGAGAAGAGTTTCCATTGGAAAACATCTTGGCTCCCAACCAATGCTCTGTGAAGCAGTTGTAGAGGACAGCTCGTTACTGCTACCTGGGTGATTTTCTGGAAGAGGACTGTTAACATAAGCAGGAGTTGGTGAAGCCATTAGTCAGGATCCCATCTCACCTCCTTCACTACACGGCAAAAAGAAGATTCCCTGTCCTCCCAGACTCTGGAGACGACTGCAAGTAGAGAGCCACTGCCATGAGCAGAGTGGCGTTGGCCAGAGATTCATAAGTAATGAATTAAATCTGTGCAGAGCAAAGGTTTCTATCAGAGTGTGGGAACATTATTTTACTCCTACGGAGGGAAAACATGAAGTCAGTGGCTTTATAGACTGAGCTCTGCGACCTCTGATTGCATGGATCGGTGCAAAGTTTGGATCAGAAGGCTTAAAAAGATTCGTGTAGACAAAACTGAGGTGGGAAAACAAAAGCTAGAAGAGGCCAAGGGTTAGACTTTGTTAGTCCCTGAGTTGTGTTAAGAAAAATCACTGTAGCTGGTATCTGTGGTGGATTGTGTTCCTACAGCAGTAAGGAAGGGCTTTACTTAAGGAAAATTAAAAGGAAAGGTGCTGCTCCTGTGTACAGGAAAGCTGTGTAGGGCATAGCACAGATCAGGCAGCACCGTGGAGACAAAGCTCAAGCTGTCTGGGTGGCACTCGAGGTTCTGCTGGGCTGACACAACACAATTCCCAAGGTTTAATTGAGAGGGAAGACACACCCTGCTTTCTGCAGGGAGTGCCAGGAGCATCACTGGTTCCTGACTGTGTTTCGTACAACGCATAAGAATGACTTCGGTAGCCCAACAGCCAGACCCTGAACTCTGAGCTCCAAAGCCCTCACTGCGCTCTCTCTTGTCACTCTCTGCATCCAGTAATTAACCATGACTTGGAAAGCTCTGTGCCTTCCCAGTGTTTGCAGGACAGTGAGCTGTCAAGGTAGCAATGCCACTGGTCTTGGGTAGTTTAATTTCTGGTTACACACACCGATGGAATCTGACAAAGCCACGAATTTAAGTGGCATTAACTTGGATTTGCTTTGCTTTGCCTATAGTGCCCCGTGCTGTGCAGCCAGTCAGATGGGAATATTTCCCTCTGGCATAAGTTAGATTTTGCAGCAGTTAAAGGGTTAATTACAGCTGGCCATCAGATCTCTGAAACAAGCCAGCAGAGTCCACTGCTTAGCTCTGTGTTCCTGTGGATTAGCCAGACACATCCAAGTCTGTAGCTTGATCCCGTAACTTCAGAGAGAACTGGGAGAGTTTGGAAATTGATCTCCAACACCCCCGCTCCCACAGGACCCACAGCTTCCCCTGAAGTAGATCCACTCTGGCTGCTTGGGAGAGACATTTCATAAGCCATCAGAGGATCTTTTCACAGAATCCCGGAATCATTTAGGTTAGAAAAGACCTTCAAGCTCATTGAGTCCAACCTGTGGCTGATCCCTATTTTGAGGATGGGCAGCCCAGCTCTGGATCCTCCTGTCACAGGTGGATGCTCTGATCAGCGGCACGGAGCACCTTTAGCTCCATGTGCAGACTGACCACAATTCCTCTGTTCCCATAGAGCAGGAAAGCGGCTCTGGAGCTGGTGTTCCGTTTCCTGGCTTGTTCTGCAGCTCCTGGAAGCTGCTGGGTTCTGTAGCAGCCATGGAGGCTGTGTGCAAGGCCAGGAGTAGCTTCCCTCTGTCCTCCCCTCGGCAATCAGGGAAGTGCAGTGCATACCTTGGTTTGGGAAGAAAGCCGAGCTACTGGGGGCAGTGTTGTCTAAGAGCTGGAACGCGGAGGGGGAAGCAGGACTCCTGCTTTTGTTTTCAGTTTGACCCTGGTGGTGTGGGCTGGGCTGTCAGGGATTCCTCTGCATCCCTCTCCCTGACTGAGCCGTGGGGCTGGGGCTTCGTTGCCTCTCGAGAGTATTGTCCTGGTTATTTATGGGAATTCAATGCTTGTGGAGTGCTTCAGTGCTTGGCTGCTGGATAAATGCCCTGGATTTGTAATTCCTGCTTGCCTGGTGCTCTGCCATCCTCGTGAGGAGGCAGTAAAACATTCTGTAGCAGCTCTTAGGAAGGTGAATCTTCAGGCTGAGCAAGGGGAACACTGGGGCAGCAAAACAGATGTGGACTCTTTCTGACAGGTTCATTGGTACCCTTGGTCCTGCCTTCCCACCCCTGCTGGTGCTTCAGCCTCTTCTTTCTCATCCTTAGACCCAAACAGAACCTGGTGCTTGGGGGGGTACATCCTGAGTGGCAGGTACTGGAGCCAGCAGGATCCCACTGTGGAGAACCATTAATTTTGCTTTTAAAGCATCTGAAAAAAAGAGAAAAGTTTTGTTTTCTGCCCAACTTGTATTTTTTGTTCAGCGCAGAGCCATCAGTTTCCCAAACAGAGACATCCCAGCCTCAGATGGGAAGTCAGCATTGTGTCCACTGCAAGGGAGCAGCTCCTGAGAGGAACATGGCTCCATTTCAGTATTCCCACTGGAGTTTGAGGATGGCAGGGATGGCTCCAGTCCTCCTTCTGGCTGCAACCCCGCTTGTACACGTGTTTCTTTTAACTTCTTGGGGTCCTAGTTCTGGCTGGCTCACAGGCTGTGCGACAGTAGAATCATGGAATAACGGAATTTTTAGGGTTGGAAAAACCCTCCAAGATCATTGAGTCCAACCATTCCCCCAGCACTGCCAAGGCCACCACTAATCATGTCCTCAGTCATTTCTTGGACACCTTCGGGGATGATGACTCCACCACCTCCTGGGCAGCCCCTTCTGAAGCCTGACAACCCTTTCATGAAGAAATTCCTGCTCATGTCCAACCTGAACCTCCCCTTCCTGTTTTTCGGCTGGATAAGGCTGTAAGAGCTCCATGCACAGAGTAAGGGAGGTGCCTGAGGTCACACAGGGAGTTTGTGGCCCAGCCCAGCCCTGAGCTCTCCCAGCGTTCTGAGGTGCAGCTGAGTGTGACAAACACGTGGGTTTGCACGTGGGGCCGATGTGATGTGAAGGTCCTGCAGTGTGAGATGATGGGCTGGGGCTGGATCCAGCTGCCCCTGGAGCATCTTTAGGCTGGCAGAGCTGCATCCCCTGTCCTGTCCTGGTCCCAAGAGCAGCACAGCACGGCTAAGGTGTGGATTGGTTTGGAGTGGGAATAGCAACAGCTGGTCACTGCATCCCTTTGCCTCCCTGTGAAGAGCTGGTCCTGCTCCTGGTGTCCCTGGAGGTCTGTGAAGAGACTATCCCTCCATGGTGACCTCCAGGCTACAGGATTCATCTGGTGTGACAAGGGGAGCAACATTTCATCATGGATCTGTGCCGGGGTTCTGGATTAATTATTACTGCACTTAATGGGTTGTAACTCAAAGCTAGGACCATCTACATCACCTGAGGACTCTGCACACCAGACCCGTGGGGATCAGGTGCTGGCACAGCTCTGCTGCCCAGAACTGGGGCTCCCAGGAGGTGTGAGGGAATGGAGGCAATGGTTAATAGGTAGGATGGAGTTAATCATTCACTGAATTCCTCAGCTACAAACTCTCTCCGCTGTATTTTTTCTGGTGCTGTTGCTGGAAAGGAAATGGGGGTATGTGAAGCAAAACCACACTTAACAACTCACAGTAGCCCTGGTGTGTGCAGGATTTCTTGCCTTGTGCTGAGGGTGGAGCTCCCCTCTGAGAGGAGACGCTTGGATGATCTGATAGAGGAGAGCAGTGCTGGGATATTCGATATATCTGCACCTTTCACTTCGGATGTGTGGGCCAGGCCCTGGAGAAGGAAGTGTCTGGACTTTCACCTACCCAAAACCCAGGAAAGATCTATATTCTTCTCACAGTAGTCAATCACCAACAACTCTGAGAATAAGTGGGAGAACTTATCTTAATTAATAAAATAGCAAGGCTGCAATTACTAACAAGAGCCCAGCTCTGCCAGCCAAAACATGAGTCAGCTACCTCTCATAAATCTTGAGATTAAAAAGAAACAAAAGAAGGCCAGATGCTGGTGCCCTCTGTGTTTTGAGCTTGAACTCCCATGTAGGAGACATCTGGAAGCATCTGTATCTCTCACTGAGGAGATACAGAGGAATAATAGATTTCAACAAAATAGAAGGGAAGGAAAAAGTAGGGATTATAATTTAATGTCATGATTCCAGGAGACAAGGGAACCCACCACTTCTTTTAGGCCAAGACTGAGTGTATCTTCTAATTCTTCTTTTTGGGGTAAAGATGTGTCGTGTAGATCCACGTACCATAGGACCAGGTACAGGAATTTTTCACATGTGAGTGAAAAATAACCCAGTTGGTGTTAGTCATGCTGCAGAATGTGTTAGTAGTTCAACAATGGCCTTAAACACCGAGCGGGATCCAATTTAAACCCATAAAAGTGAGGAAGTCTGGACTTGGAGCCTGTTCTTCTACCTGTGTACGCAGCCGTGCATGGAGTAGCTGTGGCATAAACAGCTTAGGAAGGCGTTGGGATTTCTTTTTACTCCATTAAACAGTTGTCATTTGTTTCCAAGGGTTTGATTTTATTGCTCCTCCTGTTTCACTCAGCAGGAAATTAAAAAAAAGCAGCCCAACACACAAGAAACAGATGCAAATTTTTATTTGCTCAAATTCAGCTGAAAGTAGGAGCTGGGGCTCCAGATTGCTGCACAAAAATGTCTTAATGTCTGATGATTCTGAATGTAATAAAAATATGTGAAATCCATGCTCAGGCCTCTGAGGTGGTGATCTTAGAGGTCTTTTCAAACCATGATGATTCTATGATTTGCCTTTTTGTGTTAAATGGGAACACCAGTCATGAGTACAAAACTCTTTCTGCAGTTACAGCCCAGGCCGAGCCTGGACAAAAGATGGTTATCTTGCTTCTAGTGCCTTCCATTCCCTCTTCCCATCCCTGGAAGTGTCCAAGGCCAGGTGGAATGGAGCTCTGAGCAACATGATCTAGTGGAAGGTGTCCCTGCCCATGGCAGGGGTTGGATCTGGGTGGTTTTTAGGATCCTTTCCAACCTAAACCGTTCTTTGATTCTACAATTCCCTTCATCCGCTGTCAGCCTCAGCATCACCCCTCTAGCCTCTAGGAGCTGGGGAGCTGCCCTCCCTGTGGAGCACCCAGAATGCCAGATGTACTCCAGAGCCACCCCTTGCCCTCCCGAGTCCTTGCCAGGCTGTCGGAAGGGTCTCAGCCCTCGTGGTCGCTCTGTGCGTGTGAGGCTGTGCTCTCCGGGGCTGCTCTGCTTGGGAAACGCTCGCCAGACAGGGCAGGAGGCAGCTCTCAGAGTTTTCTTGGCAGGAGGGTGTGGAAAATGTTGGAAAGGAAAAATGGAGCTCAAGCAGTCTGCAGCCCTGTCTGCGTCGGGATCAGAGGCGCGCGCGAGGCCGGGGAGCTCTGCTCCACACGCTCCTCCATCCCTGTGCATTCCCTGCTCTGCTCCCAACGCCTGCGTGCTCCAGATTTTATTTTATTGTGAGGAAAACAGTAGCTCTTTGATAGCCTTTCAAGGGATAAGATGGGACAGACAGACTGCTTATTGGGAAAAGCCTTGAGGTCTTTGTGTGTTTCTGACCTCTGGTGTGACACAGCAGTGACAGCAGTGCCCAGCGTGGGCTGGGGCTGTTGGAGCAGGCACGACTGGGCAGCGATCCCAGCATGACTGAGCTGGAAAGGGACCTGTTTTATCCTTTGGTGCATGACCCAGGGATTTTTCTGACCACAGGTGCCCAGGCTGTGGTTTTACCATCTGTTTTCCCACTCGGTGCTCTGGGCTGGGTGACGACGTGGGGATCGGTCACAGGTTGGACTCGCTGTTGTTGGAGCGCTTTTCCAATGAGAGCAGACATGGATCAGAGTCATCCTCACACCGGCAGCATTGTGGAGGGTTCAGTTCTTGCCCTGTGCCATCCCTTTTCCTCATGCCCTGGTGATCCTTCTTGCCATGTTAAGCTGAGCTGTGAAGCTGGATTACACCCCTCAGAGAGTGCCTGTGGTGGGTTACATAATCCTCGTGCACGGAGCCTGCTGCAGTGAGGCAAGTCAGTAATGTCCTCTTGGATCCGAGAGGAAGAGGGGTGCTATGGAAACCTAACTTGTTATTATTATATGGGAACGAAATTTATTATTTCGCTCTTCTGCCTCAGTTTATGATTACACCATGGAGCAATTTTTAGCCTTGGCAAGAAGATGGTTTAGCATAAGACCAAAGATGCAGCTTAACTCAGTGTCTGCTGTAAGTCTTGAGAGCGATGCTGTGTCTGAGAGAACTGGGCAAGTTCTCCTTCTGCCAGCAGGGCTGATTTATGAGTGTCATCCTTCTTGACGTTGCTGTGGTGTCCAAAGTTTACCAAGGATGTTTACCCAAACCTTCCAGAGTGTCTGTGTGGAGCCTGGGGAAGGATCGAGCTGCACTTACGTGTCCTCCTGATCCGAGCCTGCTTTGGGAGCCTTCCAGTCCCCGCGGGGCTCAGAGCAGAGCCGTGGCTGGTGCTGGGCACAGAGCACACTGCGTACCCCGGCTCCTTGGGGCACTCTGTCTGTACCATTTTATTTGTCTTGGCCTTGCCTTGGTGTTTCCTTGCTCTTCTTTCCCTTTTAAACAAAGCAAATTTGCTGGTGGTTTGTGTGCACCGCGAGCACCCTCTTACACAATCACCCTCGTGGGTTTCTGAAGAATAGGGAAGAGTAATTTTGGATTTAATCATTAAACTGCACAGTCCAAGACAGTTGCCTGAACCTGAAGTGAAGCATCAGCCTCCCCAGAGACTCCTCAGCCAGCACTGTCCATGTTTGAGTCACCCTATGCCGGGGAAGGGGCTCAGCCTTGGGCTTCTGTTTTAACCAACATGAAGTGAAACAACAACAACAAAATCAATCTGTTTTATTGTAGGAAAAAAATCCATGAACTATAAAGGGTGTGACTTTCTCTTTTTTAAGATGTTTGTGTCGGCTCCAGGGACATCTGCCCCGGTGGGTCTCTCATGGTTCTTTTGTCCTTTCTTGGTGTGTGCTTCACCGTGTGATGTGTGGGGACTGTGGGTGTGGGACTTTCCTGTTGTAGCAGTAAACACCTGTGGGTCAGGTGAATCATCACAGGACCTGTGCTGGGGAACTTTGGAAAAACCCTGAGTTGAGGAAGATTTAAACTGACTAATTAAGAAAAGATTTCTGAGAGGAAGAATCAGTCCCAGTGTCAGTCCCAGTATGTGCTTGTGTGGGGAGTAGGCAATAATTTAAAAAAATTTATATATTTAATATATTTTCTGTACATATTGACCTGGGAAGGAAATGTCTCTTGGCTTTGCATATACAAAGAAAAAGAGCAGAATGTGCACAAACAAGGCCCATGAAGCCACCTCAGCCTTACTCTGAGTTCTCCAAAGGAATGGAGTGTTCCAACCTTGTTCTGGTTGGAACAAGGGAATGGCCAACCCTGGCTGGCTGAACCCCAGCCTCAGATGTCTTACCAGCTCGTGGCAGATGGAGAAATCAAACGGGACTTTGCCATGTGCCCTGTCCTTGTCAATGTGATGAACAAATCAGGGGAAAAAATGTCGAAAAACTGCATGGAAGAGCTGCTTGCCAAAGAGATGGAATAATTAAAGAAAAAGGGTGGCTGTAGTAGAAGGAAAAATGCTGATTGTGAATCATCAACTGTCCGTGACTTTCCTGCTGTAAAAGGTTGAATGGCCCAGGCTGTGTATTTGTGCTGGCAGTGAGAGATCTCTACAATAACAGCCGTACCCTGTTTAGCTTTGCTACTATTTGGAGAATCTGTGCCAGGACTTATTGGAATCCCCCAGGCAGGCGTTTAGAAGATCTTTTAAAATTGGTGGGGCTGTGGGATCAGAAACCCATGCTTGGTCTCCAGAGAAATTGGCTTTGTTTAAAAACAAAATCCACAGTAGGATGCTGAAGTGTGTGAGATGTTTCGTACGGCAGCGTTTAATGGGATCAGGAAAGGGATGCCTCCCAGTAGTATTTGCAGGTATTAAATCATTAAGAAGATTAGCAGAGTTGCAAGACCTCTTTTTTTTTCCTCTAGACAGTTTATTCCACATAATGATGTTCTTGTAAAAGGATTAGAGGCGTTGGTGCTGTGAGAGAAGGGAACAGGCACTGTAGTGATCCTCCCTTTAACAGATCCCTGACAGGACCTGTACTCTGAAGCGAAAGGAATTATCCTTTCTCTGATTCCTCACAGAAAAATCACAGAATCATGGAATGATTTGGGTTGGAGGGGACATTAAAGACCATCTCATTCCAACCCGCTGCCATGGGCAGAGACACCTTCCACTAGGCCAGGTTGCTCCAGGCCCCGTCCAACCTGGCCTTGGACACTCCAAGTGTGTCTGCATTGTGTGTTTTATTTCAGGGAGAGACCTCTCTTTTCCCAAGCTGATCAGGGAGGGCAGTCTGCAGGAGCAGCAGCTCCCTGTGGGAGACAGATGTGGGTCCACACAGACATGTGCCACCAGCTCTGTGCCCGCTGTGGTTCCACTGGGAGGCAGACTGGGACTCCTTCCAGTAAGCTATGGAATGGCTTCTGTGATTTCCTCCTGAGTTTGGGTTGAAAAAGATGCTCTGGAGATAACCTGTCCTTGTCCTGGAACACGTGTGATGTACACACACCTGTGGATAACTCACGTGCCAGGACAGGGGACGATGCCTGGCTCTGGGCTGTGGAAGGTGGAGGATCAGAGCCTTCCGTGTCCTTCCCAAGGCAGCCTGGAGGTTCTCCCTAAGGAGCACACACCCGTGTTCTCAGCCCGTGGTGGCTCTTTCTACAGCCCTGCGTTGCCCCCTGAGCTGCAGCACGAGCCCTTTGGGGCACAGGAGGCTTTGCAGTTGCTGAAGGGCTGCAGAGGAGCTGCACAGAAGCTCTTTTACAGCCAGCACAGACAAGCCCAGGAGGGTCTGACCAAGCCAAGGTCAGAGGTAAATTGTTCTTGTCGCTCTGGACAGGTGGAGATCCGTCCAGCCAAGGGGAAGAGTTGAGCTGAGGGGAACAGTGGAAAGCAGGTTATCTTGAGGTCAGCTGCATCTTTCCAGGATAGGCTGATGACTTGATTGAAACATTCTTCCAGAGCTCTTTCCAGGGATCTGTCCTTTGGTCCCCACCCCATATCTCCAGATACATTGCAGAGTGGATTTCTCAGCCCCCGATACTTGGCAGAAGTGTGGACAATTACTCGTCTCAGGCAGATCATGTTATAGTTTTGGCTTTCTTCTATCTGGAGTTTAAGTTTTCAAAAGAATGGGTAGAATTGGATGTGCAAGTCCTGCTGAACCCAGGAGATCCAGACCCTTCCTGGCTGCGGTGTCAGGCTCGTGTCATTCCAGCTGTGTCACTGCTGAGGAGTCACTTGTGCCACCTGAACCCCTGGAGTGTTGGGGGGCTGTTGGATCTCTTCATGTACAACACGTGGAAGTGGGTGGACCCCTGGATGGGTCTGTTGGTCGGGGTGGGTCTGGAGGAGGACGCTGAGCAGGATCCTGTGCCCAGCAGTCCAGAAAGAATGAAAAATGTGCATCACCTGCACGTGATCTGACTTGAGAGCACTCTGAAGAGTAGATTTAGATGGGATATTGGGAAGAAATTCCTCCCTGTGAGGGTGGTAAGACCCTGGCACAGGGTGCCCAGAGAAGCTGTGAATGCCTCATCCCTGGAAGTGTCCAAGGCCTGGTTGGACAGGGCTTGGAGCAACCTGGGATAGTGGAAAGTGTCCCTGCCCTTGGCAAGGGGTGGAATTGGATGGGCTTTAATGTCCTTTCCCACCCAAGCCATTCCAGGATTCTATGGTCTTGTGCAGGGAACAAATGAGTGTCTGTGTCCCAAACCTGTTCAGAAGGTCTTCTAGAGGGGCAGCTGAGGCCCGAGCAAGCTGCTCCTTCCCTCTGTACCTACTCTGGGGCCTCTGAACATCAGCGTTTTTGAAGCAGAAATATTCTGACTGCATCACAGAAGACTTTCTAATGCTAAAAGGAAGCAGCCCAACCACACACATTATTAATGCCAGAAACATGCAAATGGCTTTTGTACGGGAACCAGCAGCTCTATATTGGGTTCTAATTGGGTTTTGTTTTCAGAAGGAAGATATTTAAGGTTCTATAGTGAACATGCTGCAAAAACATTGAGAGCAGAGCCCTCCAACCCAAACAACCACATTTGAAAAAAGCTGGGGGAGCTCGGATCGGTGTCGGTGCTGGCACAGGGGGATTAGGGAAAGCCTGTCCTTTGGCCTCTTCAGGCCAGATCCCTGTGCTCTCTCTGTCCCTGGCTCTGGGGTCTGGCCTGCCCTCAGATTTACAGCACATAACATCAACCAGAGCTGCTGCTTAAGGAATTCCTTGAGTGTTTCTGTTCCAGTAAGGATTCATGGGCCTGACTTTGAATTATGGAGCCTTTGTGCTAGAGAGATGTTTACAACAAAACGGTGACTTGGAAGCCCTTTCTCCCACGGAATCCTGGAAATACTGTTATCTCAAGCTTCATGCACAGAGACCACCCAGGACTCGGAGCTACCTGTCACCAGAGCACTTCTGCTCCCCCATGTTCCTGCGGGGAGACTGAAATTTGGCACAGGTTGGGCTGAGCCCTCACCACCTGGAGGGGCTGGATGCACCAACACAGCTCTGGAATAGCAGAGATTGAGATGTCCTCATGAGCAAAGTTTCTGGCTGCATTTGTGGTATCTTCAGCCTGGTGGATAGCAGAGTTTTGCCCTTGTTTCTGCTGGGGGAACATCCCTCCTGAGGGCCTGCAGGATTCTCCCTGGTACTGCTGGACTCATTTCACTCCTTCTCTTCCTGCTGCTGGTTCAGGCTGCCAAGTGTTTCCTTCCTTCCTCCCCTGGAGCTGTGTCTGCACCTACTCCTGTTTGTGTTCCTGCTTTCCTTCAGAGGCCTTTGTTTTGTATCATTTTGAACATCAGTTGCATTTTTATCGTATTTGGATCCTGCCAGTTAGTGATCAGTGCACAAGGAGAGGACAATGTCCCTGTTCTGTCACCTGCTCCATGGCTGGACCAGGTGGGCCACCAGCAAACCAGTTTAACCAGCAGACCTGTAGCTTCCCCTCTTCTTCAGACCATGGTGGGAAGCAGCTCCTTTTGCTGCAGAGGGCTGTGACAGACACTGCTTTTCAGAGGTGATGGAGAAACACCCCTTATCCTTGTCTCTCCCGGGATTTCCTTTAACACAAGAAAAAATTGGACACCTGGAAGAAATGCAGCCCCCAAGCCCTCCTGAAAGAGACCTCAGAGAAGGGGATGTCAGTCCCCATGGCAGCAGTGGGAGCCTGGGTCTGCCCTGGCTCTGGGGGAGGACAGGGGAGTTGGGCAGTGGGAAGTGGCCAGAGCAGAGATGGGCAGTGGGAAGTGACCAGAGCGGAGCCGGATAGCGGGAAGTGGCCGGAGCAGAGCTGGGCAGCAGGAAGTGGCCGGAGCAGAGCTGGGCAGCGGGAAGTGGCCGGAGCAGAGCTGGGCAGCAGGAAGTGGCCGGAGCAGAGCTGGGCAGTGGGAAGTGACCAGAGCGGTGCCACACTCCGGGCGGGAGCTGGCCCAGCGTTACATAACGCACCAGAGACACGTTCAAGTGATTAATTTGAGGCTCTGGCAGCCGCTTCCCTGTAATAATATTTTAAACATTACTTTTCCACTGGCCTTTGCCAGCGATCGTTATTTTGCGCTGTGGAGGCTGTAAAATTTCACTTCAAGGATGGGTTTCACTCCCGTTACAGAATGTGTCTGGAATGTGCAGATGTTTCCTTCGGGGAATAGGGAGCCAATCGGCTCTAACACATCAGCCCTGTGGGGAGGACTCAACGTGCTAAGCAGCCCTATTCACAAAATCCCAAACAAACACACACACAGAGCCCCAGGAGCTGCACCCGCGCTGGGCATGTGGCTCCCGGCCCTGGGCATGGAAACCCAGGGTCTGCTGGAGCTCAGGAAGGTTCCGGGCTGGGATGGTCACAGAGGGGTCTCTCAGTGAGCTCCTACACAGTGCCACATATTCCTGTTCTCTGGAAGAATTGTGGAAACTTTGGCTGGCTGGGTGCAGATAAGGTGGCTTGGAATGACATAATATCTGAGGTACCCAAACCATTCCAGGGTTCTGTTGGTTTTGAACTGGAAGAACATAGGGTTAGATGGGCTATTGGTAAGGAATTCTTGACTCAGAGAGTGCTGAGGCCCTGGCACAGGGTGCCCAGAGAAACTGTGGCTGCCCCATGATCCCTGGAAGTGTCCAAGGCCAGGTTGGACAGGGCTTGGAGCACCCTGGGATAGTGGAAGGTGTTGGGGTTGGAACTGGATGGGCTTTAAGGTCCCTTCCAACCCAAACCATTCTGGGATTCCATGATTAACATCCCACAGGTATCCAGGGGTTGTCAAGGACAAAGCAGCTGCTGTGGATGTTCCAGAATTAAAGAAAATGCAAAGATGAGATTTAATTGCACAAACAAATAGTTTGCATGGAGAGTGGAGAAGACTGAAAATTGCTTTTTATGGAACAGCTTCAAATTAAGGCGCTTCAAATTAAGGCTGTAACCATCCCTGAGGGATACATGGTGGGGCTGGTCCTCTTTTAACAGGAAGATACAGGAGAACACTAAGTTTTTTACTTCTCTAATTTTCTCTTTCCTTATCATCTTCACTACAAGGAAGGGGAGAACAAAGCATTGGGGCATCAGGTCCTTAAAGAGGAACCCTTCCAGGGTCAGTCATGGGCACAGGGAAAGCTGCAGAGGGACTTTGAAGGGCCAGGAGGGACAGGACAGGGGGGAATGGCTTCACACCAGTAGAGGGAGGGTTAGATGGGATATTGGGGAGAAATTCTTCCAGGGCACATCCTGCCCAGAGAAGCTGTGCATACTCAAAACTCTGCCTCTGGCATTGTGAGAGCCTGAATGAGAAGTGGAAGCTCTTACAGAAAATAAATACACAAGATAGGAAGGAGAAATGTTGGTTGTGATGAACGTGGGCTCAGCTCAGGCCCATCAAACACTGATAAGCAAAAGAATCTTAAGGAAAAGTCTGTGTCCAGCAAAGTTGAGAAGAGTAAAGAGTTTTGCAAGTATAGTGGGAATTAAAGGAATTAGATGATACTGGTCTGTTAATAGATGAATAAGGTCAGATTATCAATGAAAATACAGAAGAGGCAGGACTGCTCAGTAAATATTCCTGTTTTCTATTTGGAAAAAAGCCAAGTGATGTATTTGTATCATATGAGGATGATGAAACACTTTCCACTCCAGCAGTAACCGAGGAGGATGTTAAACAGCTGCTATTAATGTTAGACCCTCTTAAACCAGCAAGTTCAGATATTTTGCATCCAAGAATTTTAAAAGATCTGGCTGAAGAGCCCTCTGGGCTATTAATGTTCACTTTTAATGGATTTTTGGGCCTTAGGGAGATTCCCAGGGACTGGATCAAAACAAACACGGTGCCAGTGTTAACAGAAGGTAAATGGGGTGGTACAAACGTTCATCAGCCCAATGTCCTGATTTTCTATCCGAGGGAGAAACAGTCCTGTGCCTAGCACGGCATTAGCTAAAAATTAAAGGGGATGGTGTAATTAGTGGCAGTCAACATGGAAAATCCACTTATGGAAAATAGATCTCCCAAACCTCTGCCTTTTAAGTAACTTTACAGATGGAGGAGCAGAAGATGCTGACACTGATGTAATACACATCTGATTTCTGCAAGAAGTCAGAATTTGAATTCTGAGTCAAATTTTTGAGTTTGACTCAATGTCACATGTATTTGTCAGGAATTGGAATGAAAAAATCAACACTACAGATATTAAAGGGATTAAATACTGGCTTCAGAAGGTTTCACAGAATGATAGACTTGACCCAAGTGATTGTTTGGGTTGGAAGGCACCTTAAAGCTCATCCAGTTCCAACCCCCTGCCATGGGAAGGGACACTTCCCACTAGATCAGTTTGCTCCAAGCCCCATCCTGCCTTTAAAGTCCCTTGCAACCCAAACCTTTCAGTGATTCTCAGAGTCTTTATGTGAGATAGGAACATTCTCTGGAAGGCTGGGAGCTGCCTGCTTGGGCTCGATGCAGGAATTGGTGTGTGGAATCCGATGATTTGCAGTGTTTGAGTTGTTGGGATTAACCATGGAAAGCAGCCCTAACATCAGGACTGCAGGGAAAACACAACTGAATTGTGCTGCAGCCGTGGTTTGGCCGGGTCTGGGGGCCTGAACATGCTGCACTTTGCTTTTTGCTCCCAGCTCTCCTGCTCTGGGGATTTTCTGTCGCAGGCAGTGGCTGTGAACTCAGGGCTGTGCTCAGCATCACAGAGCAGCACCGTTTACTTTGGGCTGGTTTTAAACATATCGAGTACAAATCTGACGGCCCCAAATCCACGAGTTTTCCCTCTGGGGAGGAAGAAAGTAAGTCAAGAGGCTCATCAGCTCTCCAGCACAGGCTGTGCTTCAAAATCCTGCTCAGAGTTGGTCTCCATCACTGACAACGCTCTGCCAGGCCTGGACTTGAGTGGGTCTTCCTTTCTTCTTGTCTTTTTCCCCATCAGCTATTTTCAGGGAACATCCCATGCTGGAGCTGAAGGATGTTGGTGAGAGCCTGAAATGGGGAGCCTCTTAAATGAAATGTTGTTGGTAAAACATATTGGAGATGAAAATCAAGTGACAGACAGGGCTAAAATAGACACAAACCTGTTTTTCTTCAGCAACCACCCAGGAACCTGGAAAACTTGGAGGTGTTGGAGGGGGCTGTTAGCTAAAGGTTGAACAGATTGGGACTGTCAGCTGTGAAAGGAAAAGGTTTGAGGAGCATTACCTGCCGTGGGAAGGGACAGTCCAGGTCTGGGGACAGGGGGAATGGGAAGTTGTGTCCGTGTCAGCACTGAGGTGGTTCCTGGCAGATCTGTGTGGAACCTGGTGCTATCCCCATCCATGTGCTCCGTGTGCCCTGCACGAGGTATGGGCTGGGGAATTTGGGAACAGGACCTGGAGCTCAAACTTTTCAAATAACTCAGGAGGAAATGGCCAAAAACCCTTTCAGTTTGGTCTGCTCAGCTTTGTGCTGCTCCAGCAGGAGCTCACCCCACACCCAGAGGGAGTCAGGGATGTGGTGACACTGTCCTTCAGCCACCCCGTGGCTTTGGCCATGAGACTTTCCTGTGTGTCCTGTGGATCCAGTGTGCGCTCTGCGTGTCTGCTTTACCTGTCACAAGAGGCTTTGCCTGGTTGCTGCTGTTTCTCCTAAATCCTCAATCCTTTGTGAACTCTGGGGGTTTGGAGCAACGTGGGCTAGTGGAAGGTGTCCCTGCCCATGGCAGGAGGTGGAACTGGGTGATCTTTTAAGGTCCCTTCCCACCCAAACCATTCCAGGATTCCCTGATCCCCTGTGAGGGCTGTGTTTTGCTGCTCGGGGCTTTGCTTTCCCTTTGTTTGTGCCGCCGGTGCCGGTGCCTGACAACGCTCTGACTGTTCCTGTGTGAGAAATGAGAGAATTGTTTCACAGCTGTCTGCAGAAATTGCTTTTGATCTGATACTGCCTTATCAGTCTCACTTTCTCTCAGCTGGGTTGTGCTCTGAATTCAGCTCAGAAGTGGCATGAAGGTTTTTGCAGATCTCCCCATGTTTTGGAGGATCAGGCAGTCCCTGGTTTGTGGCTCTCATTCTGTATCCGTGATGCCCAAATTGTTCCCCTGTTCCTTTTGGGATACAAAACACGGATACCCCAGAAGGTTTCCAAGGAACAGGGCATTCAGACTTCACCAGTGTTTGCAAATGGAACGTGTGCTTTGGAGGAGACTTCCTGTAGTTCTCTGTGTCCCTTGGCTCCAGCTCCTGTGTCAGCTCAGTGACACATCCCTGTGATCAGTCCAGCATTATCCTGAGCCTCCTGCATCCCCTGAGCCCTGCCTGTGGCTCCTTTGCTCTGTACTGCAGAATTTACTGTGCTAGAACTGAATAGCATTGGGGTTTTATTATTTCTCACATCCCTAGAGGACAGCTGTCCAAGGAAAAGCCTCACTTACAAAATAAATACAAATTGAGTAATAAAAAACCAGGACACAAAGATTATTTACGCCATTCCCTATCCCAGCGGTGAATTAATATCAGTAATACCTAAACATTTATTGAAAACTCTTTACTTTGTGTAAGGAAGATTAAGCACTGAGCAGCTCAGCTGTGTAATCCCTAAATTACAGCTTCCAGAGGACTCCCTTTTTATGGACATTTCCAAATGTCCCTGGGCTCCCAACATGCTGACTTGGAAACAGGCTGGTTTTTCAGGAGACCAGAGCTGGGCATTGGAATTGCTGTGTGTTGGCACACAGTGGCACAGGACGTGGGGACAGATGTGTTTTAGGGGAAGAAGTGGGGATCAGCGTGGAAAGCAGTTGGATTTGGGCTGCAGGCGTCTTAATAGGATCTGCTTGAGCTCTGCCACGTGTGCTGGGGAGATACTTGGATTTATCACATCTTTGGTTGCTTTGCAGACTTTCCATGAAACAAATGTGTGTTTGCAGGGCTGACATTTCCCTGGCTGGAGCTGCAGACAGCTCGTTTACGTGCGGCGCTAATTATGGGCATCAGCTTGATTTCAGTATTTGGGTTGCTGCTTTCCCAAGCTGGAGGTCTCTGCTGCTCCCATCCTTTGCCATGGTGTCTCAGGGCTGGGTGATGCCTGAGGTTTCTTCCTTGTTCTGTGCCACGTGAAGTCACCTCTTGGCAGCGAGGGAAGGACCACGACCGGTGCCAGCCCTGGTCAGTGCCACCCACTGGTCACTCAGATGGCTCAGATGGTGGGAGGGACCTCTCATAACGGTGGCCATCCCTGTATCCATCTCCCTGTCCCCCTGGAGCACCTTCCTGGCCCCTGGTGACTCCCCAGTGCCCCCCTCGCTCTGTTTGGGTGTTGGGAGTGAGGAGATGAAGTCAGCTCAGTGTAAGAATAACTTGAAAGAGGAGCTGAGCTGCGGGTCCTGGATCCCGGGAGCCCCCTCCCAGCCCCCTGGCCGAGGGGAGAGGGATGGAGCACATGATGCCATGGCCTCCAGGACAGCCCTGCCAGAGCATGACGTCGCTGCATGAGGTAACACGTCCCCTTTGTGCGGGTGGCTCCATCCCTGCTCCGGCTTCATAACCATATTTGGGAAAGTCTGCGGAAAGCTGCTGGCTGCAGGGATGCGAGGAGCTGCTCCTGGAGCCACAGCTGCTCTGCAGACAGCTCCCACCTGGAGGGAGGGCTTATCCCGACCCTTATGGGGGTGCCCTGGCCAGGGTTGGGATGCCCTGGCTGTGGTTTGAATGCCCTGGCCATGGATGGGATGCCCTGGCTATTGTGAGGATCTGTGGTGGGGATGTCCTGACTGTGTTTGGGACACCCTGGCCATGGTTGGGACACCCTGGCTTGTGGCAGGGGTGCCATGGCTATGGTTGCAGTGCTCTGATCATGGTGGGGGTGGCCTGGGTGTGGTTGGGACACCCTGGCTGTGATGGGGGTCCCCTGGCTGTGGCAGGGATTCCCTGCCTGTGCGTCCTGCAGGTGTTTGCAGCCTCACCTCCTCTGTTTGCTCCAGGAATGAGGCACAGGCACAGGAGCAGAGGGAATGTAGGAGGGACTGTGTCACCTGGGGTGCCCTGAGCTCTCAGCTCAATCTTTTCCCTGTTTCTCGGAGCACAGGCTCTCACAGCCCATTTTCCTGAGCTGTGAAGAGCTTGTGGCCCCAACCTTGGATTTACTCCTACAAATCCAGGGGTCTTGTCCTGCTGGTGCTCAGAGAGAGGCTTGAGCAGGATGAGGCAAGGCAGTGAGGTGAGGGAGGAGCGTTGCTCCATCCCCCTGCTCAGGGGGCCCACAGTGATGAAGTGACCTGCTCGTGGTGCTGCAGGAGCTGGGAGAGACATCGGGGTCTGCTCCTGGCACAGCTGCCCTGTGAGGGCATATTGGGAGTGCTTTACTCTCTTGAGGAGAACACAGAGTGTACAGAACATTGCAAAGATGCTCATCTTGCCTTGCATTTCGTATCGACAATTAGGATTTTGCTGTAAGAAGGTAAACAGTCTGTTTTTTAGATGAGTTTTTATGAAAAGTCTTTTGGGGCAAATTCCTCAGAGAGAGCCAAGGACTTGGGCCAGCATTTGAAACTCATAAATTCAAAATGAACAAATAAATTGTCATCGTGCTGTGACGGCCCCGGGGAGATGAGGGTGCTCACAGCTGCCTGCCACCACTGAAAGGCCCCTCTTGGTGCTGGGCTGCAGCTCTTGGGGGTGATGTGTGGTGGAGCTGGAATCCTTTGGCCTTGGAAAATCCCTGCTTCAGAATGGTTGAAACCAGTAGCTGGTGATGAAGATCTCCATGTGCTGTTTCCCTCCCGTCTGTGTTGAAAGGCAGAGAACTCCTGGTGCAGGAGAGTGGTGAGGCTGTTCCTGCCAGCCAGGGTGTTCCTGCCCCTACTGCAGGACCACAGCATTGCTCCCCATGCCCAGCACACAGGAAAATCTGTGTTTTTTCATATTTCCATAGCCATTTGTGGAAATAATCTCTGTCCTCACCTCTGCACACTGCTTCTGCTGTGCTTCCTTGGAGAGGTGCAAGCCAAAAGATGAAGAAAAAAGGAATCAGATCAGCAAAAACCTGTAATTTTTCCTGGCTCGGGCAGGCAAAAGCACACAGAGTTTTTCCTGCTCTTTTCTGGAAAGTCTGTTCTATGTGTCAGGCAGGATCAGCTCCATGCTGCCTTTTGTTCCTGGAGACAGGGAAGTGTTTGCCATGGCAACGTGGGAGGCAGCCTTTGGGCTGTGCAGGGGGTCTCTCGGGCAGTTTGTGGATCTGGCAGGTGATGGAAGGCTCTGGAAGCTCTGGGCATCGCTGTGTCTCACCAGCCATCTCACATGTCCCTCTGTCCCTTGTCCTCAATGGTCTCAGGGTTTGGAATGGTGCAGCCTGGCTTTTCATAGAATCCTGGAATGGTTTGGGTTCAAAGGGACCTTAAAGCCCATCCAGCCCCACTCCCTGCCATGGGCAGGGACACCTTCCACTGTCCCAGGTTGCTCCAAGCCCCATCCAGCCTGGCCTTGGACACTTCCAGGATGGAGCAGCCACAACCTGCGTGATGGGGTGAGAAATGGGAGTGCTGTGGGAGCACTGCTGGGCTTTGCTGGGAGCTGTCTTTCCCTGGCACCTCTGGAGCTTCACTGCGTCACGGAAACCTCATCCTTGATCACGGCTTACAGACCTGGAGCTTCTCTCCTGCAGCCCTGCCGTGCTCTGCCCCAGCTGCGCGGGCTCCTCTCGCTCAGACGCTTCTCCGTCTCTGGATGCTTTTCCCATTACTGTTCTGGCAGGGCTCCGTGCACTGAAAGGGCTGGGGAAGCGCTGCCCTCCCTCCCCCTCCCTCCCTTTTTGTGAGATGGAGGCAGAGCGGGCCCACAAATGACATAATGAGAGCATGACATCAGGCTTGGCAGCGGGGCTGCCCATGCTCTGCCGAACATTATATGTTCTGTGGGACGAGGGAGCAAACAGCAGTGCCCCAAAACCAGCCTGGCCACCACAGTGTGCAGGAATAACCCTGGGCTGGCAGTGGGGGGACTTCTGAGCATCAGCAAGGGATGGAGCGGGTGGCACTGAGCCCTCCTGCTCCCTCCTGCTTCCCTCCATCAGCACCGAGCCCTCCCGTTCCCTCCCTCTTCTATCAGCACTGCTGCAGGGCAGCAGCTGAGAAAGGAGCCAGTTGTTGATGCTTTTTCCCCTGGAATTCTCTGAGTCCATCCGGGAGCATGTCAGACTGGTGGTGTCTGTGATGGATCCATCCTCATGCTCTCCAGGAGGTGGGCTGTGGGTATCCATAGCTCTGGAGAGGCTCAGGGATGCAGCCGGCATCACACAGGGAGTTGGTAGCAGGGCTGGGATGGAGCTGAAGGCTCCCAAGGCTCAGGTTGACGCCCTTATTGCTAAATATTCCCTTATTTCCCAAAGCTTCACCTTCCTCACAAAACCAACTCCCTTTTCCAGAAGTATTTGAATCTCTCCCTTTGCTGGGCTGGTAAGTGGAACGTGGCTGTGTGGGGAGCTCTCTGTAACACAGTTCGTGTCCTGTACCGTAGTTGGTGACTTTTAGTGCCCCATGTCCCACAGAATGTGGAGAAGCCTCCCAGCCTCTGGCATTGCATGGCTCCATTTTACAGGTGTGGAAACTGAGGCAGGACTGAGAAGTTGTGACTCGTGGCTGCCCTTTTCCAGGAGGCACACCATGTTCCTAAAGTCCCCCGAGCCACAGGAAACTGCATTTTTCTTTCTCCTCGTGAGGAGGGCGTCAGGCTGTGTGTGCAGAGAATGTCAATGGAGAGCCTTGTTTGCTGCTGGCTTCAGCTCTGCTTTGAACCTGCTCTGAATTTCCTCCGGCCTGGCAGTGGGCTGGGAAAATACAGTCGTGGCAGTTTGTGGTACCGCCAGGCTGAGCTCTATCCCACAGCCTTTGCCTTGGCTTTTATTGCTCAGTATTTCCTGGTTTATTTTTTTTTCCTGCAGCCCAGCTTGGTTCACAGCCACCTCTCCCATGCCAGGAAGGCATAACACGATTTTCCATACACGTTGGAGAGGGAGCAGTGGGAGAAGGCAGGCAGGCAGCTCCCTGGCTCCTGGCTGGAGGTGGCAGGCGCTGGATCCTCCACCATTCCTCACTTCTCCCAGCTGTCCTGTCAACAGGAGCTCTGCTTCCCTCGCAGGCTCGGCACCCAGGAGGTCAGGGAGGGTGAAAGCTGAGAGGTTTTCTACCAGTTCCTCATGAGATCATGAAGGCAAGGAAGCAGCAAGGGAATTGGCCCTGGTTTGTAGGTACCGGTGGGTGCCAGCTGGGGCCTGGCCTGGATGGAGCTCAGCAGCGTCTGTGGATGTGGGAGACAGAGGGTGAGAACCAAGGGCTTGGGATCCTTGGGAAGCATCTGAGTTGTAGTGAAGTGACAAAGTGTCAGGGCTTGGGTTAATTACAGCCTCCAAGGGTTCAGCCTCTGGAGCTGAGCCCCAGCCCTCCCCTGGGAATCTCAGAGGTGGAACATCTCTGCACGCTGGGCTGTGGGTCAGGGTGCTCAGATGGGTGAGCTCAGCTGATCACACCTGGTATCAGCTGGGCTGTGGAGTGTGCAGAATGCCAGCTAAGGTCCTTTATCAGCAGATAAAGGAGAGCAAGGCACAGGAGCCCTCTCCAGCTGTGAGACATGACAGTGCTGGCACCCCAAAGACAGGATCTGAGTGTCCTGACACCCTCCCAAACCTCCCCTTGCCCCATGCTCCCCCTGCAGCCAAAGAACACCTTAGAAGAGGCTCTTGGAAATGGCAGAGCCCTGTTTTTGCAGCAGCTGAATGGTTTGTTTTGGAGGTTCTGCTTGTCTGGGCGAGGAGCAAGAAGGCATCTGAGCTGAAACTCCCATTTCCTTTCCTTGGACTTGAGGTGCTGCCTAAAAACTAAATGGGCGACTTCCAGGTATTTCGAAGGAGAAGGGAAATATTTGCACTGGTCTCCCTGTAAGGTGGCTGCTCGGTGGTCTGGTCCTTTCCCACACAGGGTAGTGCAGGTGGGTGCAGGGACAGAGGGGTTCAGTGTACACAAAATGTTCAAGGAGAGGTGGAGCTGGGGCTGCCCTAAGGAAGGGTCTGTCCTGGCTGGAAGCAGCCCCGATTCCAGTCCGAGCTGTCTCTGTGTTTGTCTTCCAAGTGGGAGCTGTGAGCGGGTTTGGGGGTGACTTTGCTGTCCCCTGTGCAGAGTGTGACTCAGCCAGGGATGCTCTGTGCTCCTCCACTGCTGTCCCAGTTGCTCCGAGACAGAGGTCGCTGGCGTGGTTGGATATTTTTGTTAGCGTCCTTTTTAAAACGTATTTATTGAGCTTTTATTTTGCGCATTTCTTGGACTTCTGTATTGGTGTTGCTGGTGAACTCTTCTGAATCCACTCTCAGCTTGGCAAAGAACTCCCAGACAGAAAAATCAGTGAAAATAAACCTTCTAAAGAGACATCCATCCCTGTTAATTATCCCCAGTTTCCTGGAATCGTACATAGTTTTCCTGCCAGTTCGGCAGAATTATTTTCGTTTGGATAAATGAAGTTTAAATGTCAGATCAAACCAAGAAATAATTGATTAAGGGGTAGAAATAACAGGTGAGACAGCCAGGAGAAAGGAGAGGAGGTGTTTGTAGGAAAAAAGGTGAGAAAGGAGATGGCAGGAGGACAGCTCTGGTGGCAAAGTGTGTCCAGCCCTGTCCTGTCCTGGGAGCTCTGCCAGAAATCCATGAAGGATAAGAACCGTCACATGGGCTTGGAATAAGTGTTTTGATGCTGCTAAAAGAAAGTTTAGGGCAAAGGAGATTTGTCTGAAAACGAATAGTGAAGTTTATTGGGAACTAGTGGAGGCTGATGAGCGAAACTTTCACTTCTTCTCTGAGTGACATTTAAATTTGGGAAGGAGGATGGTGGGTGAGGAGAGAGCTGGGCTGGACAGGGACAGTTTAGTTTGGATGAGCTGAAGACTGTTGGTGTTACTGGGAACAACTGGAGATTTTTTAAAGCAGTGTTCCTTTTAGAATGACAATCTGTCCTGATTTCAAATGGAAAATATTCTTTGTTGCTTCTTCTTCCATTTTAAGCTTTTCCAAAGAGAGACAAAAAGATGTTTAAAATGTAGAGTTGACGCATCAATTGTGTAATTACTGATCAGGGCTTTGGCACAAGAAACACACTTGGAAGTTCATCATAAATTTTTCTCTAAGTTAATTACTACTTGAATCTAAATTACTTCTTAATGACTTCTTTGAACATAGATTAGACTTGAATATCTTTTAAACGATACATCACACTTAGTACCACGTGTGGCATGGTGTAATTGCTCCAGGTGTGCTGCAGAGTGGGGGCACATCCTGAGACTCCTGATCTCTGTTTACAGGTTATATGAGCAGCAAATGCTTTATGGTTTTGGGAAAGGTGTTTTCTTTGGCCGGGAAAAATGCTCTGCCTTCAACACACCAAATTTCCAATTGGGATTCTGGCTGGAGTTTGGAGAGAGGCTCTTCTGAGGTCTGGTAATGGAGGTGTGACAAAATGAGGTTGAAGGAAGGCTGAAAATGTTTTTTTTTCCTTTCCCTAGGGATCTTTCCAATAACAGGATCAGTGGTTTAGATGTTGAGCTATTCAGAAGCCTGACTTCGCTGGCAAAGCTGTAAGTACTTGCTGTGCCCCCCAGTCCCCCCAGTGCCCCCCAGCACGTCTGAGCTGGGCCCTGGCTCATGTTGCACTGGTTTGCCTTGTTCTTGCTTTACCTCATCTCCCGAGCCCCATGTGGTCCTGTCCATGGGCTCCTTCCTTGAGGCCTTTAGCTGCTCAATCCGGTGATTTGGGAATTACTGGCATTTGGAGTTGGGCAGGATTTGACCCTCTGTACTGCTGGATGGAGAGGGGCTCAAGGCCAGAGAATGAGAATTATCATAAAATGTGTATTGGTACTGGAAGGGACCTTAAAGCCCATTCAGTGCCACCCCCTGCCATGGGCAGGGACACCTTCCACTATCCCAGGGTGCTCCAAGCCCCATCCAACCTGGCCTTGCACACTCCCGGGTTTGGGGCAGCCACAGCTTCTCTGGGCAGCCTGTGCCAGGGCCTCCTCATCCTCACAGGGAAAAGCTGCAGTGAGGAGGAAGTCACTTCTAACATGATGAACTTTTCTCTCTTTTACAGAGATATAAGCCACAACCAGATTTCTACATTAGAAGATGGAATATTTGATAATTTATTTAATTTAAGTGAAATGTAAGTTCATCCTCTTTGTTTCCCAGTTCTTTATTTAGACCTTTCCTTGAAACATCCCTTCCTTTCCCAGTGGGGTGGGAGGCTGTGCTGACTTGGAGAGATCTTGGGCATCCAAGTAGCTGCTTTTTGTGATGTCTCCAGTTTCTTTCTCAAGCTGTGTCCTGTTTCTGGGTCCTGTTGGTGTCCTTCAGTCCTGACCTCTTCCTAGTCTGTGCCTCTGTTTCCTGGATATCTCCAGTCTCTGCCGCTGCCTTCTTGTCTTCCTTGCTTCTCTCCCACACCAGCTCTGCTGAGGTTCTTGTCTCTGACCATGCTCTGGGTCACACAGTCCTGTTTGCATGGTCACACCTTGGGACTGGAGGATCCAGTGATTCCTGCAGCATGGTAGGTCCTGACTGAGGTCTCCAAGTCACTTGTCCCTAAGTGATTCAAGTTTTTAGGTTTTGTTTTTTAATGGAAGTCTTTCGATGTTATGTGAAGGGAGGCGAGGGGAAGTCACACATTTCTGGGAGAGATCCATGAAGTCACAGCACAAATGGCAGTTCTGCCTCTGGACGAGCCAAAGGATTAACCCCGTGCAAGCTCTCTTGGCAAGCGAGAGAAAAACTCAGCCCTACATTCTCCCTGAGGATAGGACACAAAGAGCATTCTCAGCTTTGCAGTTTGGCTCACAAGTGGCTCTGGAATGACACAGAGGCCCTGGGCTGTGTCCCAGGGAGCCTGTCCCTGCTTGGCCTGGTGGCAAAGTGGTGCTTTCAGCCCCAAAGTTGGGGTTGAGCCCTGCAAACACCCAGCCCCGCTGGCATCAGCTCCACACACAGCTCCAGCTCTGTCCTTCTCACAGCTGAGTGCCAAAGGCTGTAATTTGGATCAAGCTTAGCTGCAATTAAAGTTTCCATCTTTTCACTGAACTGCCATGTGGAAAGATTATCATTGACTTTGCATTTCTTTTTTTGACAGATCAATTTTATTCTCTTAGCTATTTTTTAATGGAGCTGTAAATAGTCTCCCGAGCAGGAGAGGCTGCCCTCATACCCAGGGGCTCTTGCATGGCAGATTATTTTAGATATATGATTGTGTCTGTCATTTGCTTCTAATTGCAACAATTATTTGTAGAGTTAAAAAAGTACTTGGAGTACTTGCCTAATTCTAGCCTCTAGAAAAATCACGTTAATTATTGCTTGATTCCCTATTCATTAACTCCCCTCCTAGTTATTCTGAAGCCTTTCAGTGGAGTGGCACAGATGGGAACAGGGAGGGCTCGGCACACTGCTGTAATTAAGGCTTAGCACATGTCACATTAATCCCTAACTTGTTCTGATCTCCCTCTGACAGAAACTTAAGTTGGAATCCATTTGTTTGTGACTGCAAACTGTCCTGGTTGCCCCGCTGGGTGGAAGACAGAAAAGTGAGAGTCCTTGAGGCATCGGACACGAGATGTGCCCACCCCCCTGAGGTGGCCAACCTATCCCTCTTCGATGTCCCGTTCCTCAATGCCACCTGTGGTAAGGAAAGGCTCTGGGGTGGAGGTGGCTGAATGGGAGTGGTGGGCCCAGGGGCACCTGGGATCACATCAGCCTCTTCAGACCTCAAGTCACCAGTTCTAATCTAATTGAGCAGGTGTTGGTCACACAGTCTGTACTCTGGTGCCTTAAGGGCCAAGTCAGTCACACCAGGGCTGAGATTAGCCCTGATCACAGACCAGGCACCACAGGACACTGGCTCCGTGACCTGCAGCCTCCGGCTTTCATTCTCCCAGCGTTTGAACAGGCTGACTTCAAGCACTGAAACCTCATGGGAGGTGATGGCACCTGAGGATGTGCTGAGTTGGGTCTTTGCTGGTGGCAAGGCTCCACTTTGGGAGTGTGGAATGAACACTGCCCTGATCTACAGCCACCTGCTCCAGGGGCATTTTTCTGACTGCTTGGCCAGGAGAAATGTCAGGCAGTGATTCACTAGAAAAGGGAGAGCCCTAAGAAAAATAATCCTGCCTGGATGCTCGGTTATCCTGGAAAGAGGGAGGGAGAGCAAGGGCTCCCTATGGCAGGCAGCAGGAATCTCCTTTAATTTGGGAGCTGTGTGACAGGAGGGTGCAGGGATGAGGCTGAGGGACCCAGAGCTGGTGGGCACCAGCTGAGCTGCCTGGTGAGGCACAGTGCTCCCCCAGACAAAAATCCAGGTGGTGGTTGTTCCTCTTTCCCCAGCAAAGCTACCCCAGCTTGCAGCATCTTGCAGGAATTATCAAAGGGAAAAATACTTGGCGCTGTTACTGCTCTTGGTAATTAGTTGTTCCCTCTTGAACTACTTTAAGCCAGTGTGGAAACAATAATGTGAGGCTGCCTTCTGGGTAATTCAGTGTAATGGGAGTAGGCTGGGACAGCCTGCCAGCTCCTGACAGTTCTTAGTGACCGGCAGGGGATGAAGAATGACCAGGCTGGTGGCAGAAAACAGAGCAGTTCCCGTGCCGTGCTCCTCTCCAGGGACTGTTCTTAGGAGAAGTGGCTCAGTGTTTGCAGGAAGGACAGTTGGATGGGTTTGATCTGGGATGATCACACAAGGCTGGAGCTGTTGAGATGTTTGGGGGAGATGTTGTAGCAACCAGCAGCAACAGCAGAGCAAACGTGGCCGGGCCGCGTGGGCAGAGGCCGAGGGAGAGGCCCTGCCTGGGTGTTTGTGGCAGGGAAACCTCCCACCCCGTGCAAGCCAGAGAGGAGGGATGACACTCAGGGGAATGTTTCTCTGGGCCTGGGGCTGTCGTGGCTCTGTGCCCATGCCCGTGTGTGTCCCTGTTCCCTGTTGCCAGCACGTGCTGTTCCCGTGCATCCTTCCCGTGGGCATCCCTGCACCCCCTCGGGTGCAACTGGGCCTGGCATTGCCCTCCTCTCCAGCACCACGTTTTCCTGCAAGGAGGGAAATTCTTGGCTCTCCCCATGGAGAAAGGTGCCTCAGAGAGTGGGCCTGGTGGAGAGTCCATCATTGTCTCCCCTGTGTCCCCAGTGTGCCACTGCCCAAGGGTGTTTGGGTTTGGATTTGTTGCTGGAGGTCCCAGGCAGCACATGGTGAAGCATTCTGCACCAGACCAAGCCAGGGTACCACCAAACAACACCCTTTTGTTATGGTCTCACTTGGTGGCAAGTCCTGTGGGCTCCTCTAAGTGTCAGACTCAGCGGCTCCATGTCCCATGGGAGTATCGGGCTCTCCAAAGCCCTGTTTTATTTACTGAGTGCTGCTGCTCCATAAATCTGTGTGACTGGCTTGTTATTTCTGTCATCACTAATTAGCATAAAGAGTTTGGAAACTGTTGCTGGGGGATTAAAGACTTCCCAGGCAAGTCTCAAAAAGGAAATCCTCAGAGTAGGAGCTACGCAGGAGAATTCCATTCCCAGGAGTGTGGGGTGCTTTTCTTGGAGGGTCTCACCAGTCCATGGCATCCCAGTGTCTGTTTTGCAAGAGGATCTTCTGTTCTGTCCTGCAGGAGCTCAGTACATCACGTGTCTGACAGGCAACCACACCGAAGAAGCTGAGCTTGTCATCCTCTTCACGTCTGTCCACCCCGGGAACCTCACCGAGGAGACCTGCAGCGCCCTCTGTTACTCCCAAGACCAGGAATATGGAGGTTTCAGCTCCCAGGGGCAGTGTTTGTGTGGAACTGCCCATGAAACAAACTCTTCCTCCGGCTGTTTGCCATTTTGCACTGAGCATTTGTCTGGGCAGGGCTGTGGTGGCCCCTCACTCGTCCCCTCGCCCTTCCAGGCACAGCTGCCTGTGTCTTTCACAGGACTCCAGCCCCGGTACAGCCTGCACCAGCCCGTGCTCTTCAATGTCAGTATTCCCATTGCTGTCAGCACTTTACTGTGGGAATTTGGGGACCAGACAGAGGTTCTCAACACCACTGGACACACAGCTGTGCACACCTATGCCTTACCCGGGCAGTACAATGTCACTGCCACCATCCTCGTGGGCTCCAGGGTCCTATACAAACAGGCAGAAATTGAGGTGGTGGCTTCACCCCAACAGCTGGAACTGCAATGTCCTTCCTTGGTCATGACAAACGAGAGCCTGGACATCCGGATCCGCAACAGAGGCGGCACCGGGCTCACGGTGCTGTACGGGATCACTGCGGAGACTGGAGAGCTGGGCAGGGGTGAGCAGGGCTGGCTGGGGGTGCTGGGACGGCTGGCACTGGGTCCTGGGCCTCCCCTTGGCCTCTCCTCCCAATGAGGGATGAGGGATGACTCCTCTGGGCACTCCTGGCTCCCTGGCTAAAGTGTTTTGCACTTTAACAGCGATGGGGTTTATTGGCTTCAGGGCTGGGACGTTCCTGGAGCCTTTCTGCCCAGATTGGGTTGGGATGTGTGGCCCATAGAGAGGACATCACCCTTGTGTTCTTTCTGCAGCGGTTCACCCCATGTGCCCCCCTGAGGGCTTGGTTTTCCCGGGAAATAACCACTGCTACCAGCTGGTGGTGGAGAAGGCGGAGTGGCTGGAGGCACAGCGGCACTGCCAGGAGCTTGGAAATGGGGACCTGGCTTTTGTCAGCAGCCCCGACATCCAGAGCTTCCTGGTTGCTCATGTCATCAGGTGAGTGAGGAGGGGAAGGGTCAGGATCACCTAGGGACAGGTTTTGGGTTCCTGAGGGCACATCTGCAGAGGGGTCTGCAGGGAGGGTCCTGCTGTGCCCGGGCTGTGTATGAGGAGATGGTGGGGGTGAGGCTGCTGAACAAAGAGGAGGAACGAGCAGAGCTCGAGCCCTCGCTGGACTTGGCTTCTTTCCTTAAAGGCTGTGGAGGGAAGAAGAGGAATGGGGCAGGAGGGCTGGAAATCACAATTGGGAATTGAGAGATTGGTGGGCTTCTTGTACCCTGTGTTTGTGCCTGTGGAGGCCTCTGAAATGTTGTGGAAAGGGATCTTGTGCCCTTAGACATGGCTGCAGCTCAAAGCCCAGACCCTTCCCCTTCCTGTCTCTCATCCTGGGAAACAGCAGTGCTCCTCTCCAGCAGCATCTGTTCCACCTCAGGACTGGGCTTTATAAACAGAGAGTGCTGCAAGTGTCAGCCTTTGATTAAATCCGCCCTTCTGAGTGCCCTTTCTCCAGCCAGTCATTCTAGGGGAGGGAGGACAACCAGGAGAGCTCTCAGGGCCTGACAGCCCTGTCAGCACTCCCAGCTGCAGCTGTGGGAGATGGGCTCTTCACAAACACATCCCAGAAAGCACATGGAAGGGAACAGCTGCGTGTGACGTCGGCTTTGAACGCTCCCGCTCAAGGGCTGACAGCCCCCTCTTCCCAGACTTGTATCCGTGCCCTGTTCCCTTCACACGGGGCTGGATCCTGAGATTGCAAACATGTGTTCCCTGCTCTGGGGAAGGCAAGCTGTCCCTCTCCACGGGTTAGGAGCTGGTCACTGGGTGCTGGGATGTGGCAGGAATTGCGTATGGAGCTGCCGGGTTGCGGCGCACGGAAATCATGAGACCTTGGAGGGAACTAGGCTGTTCCCCAGCTGCTGCCCCATGGCCCTCTCCTCCCCAGCCCCCTTTAGTCCATATATTTATTTTATTAATCCATGCAGATAAACATGAAGGAGGCAGCTCCAGGATGCGATTTCCCTGGTGATAAAAGGCAAATGGGCCGAGCTGCAGGATTTTGGGACATGCAGCTCCCATCGTTTCTTATGGGAAGATGACAGAAGCAGGAAGCTGTTTCCCATTAGGGCACTGAGCAGCTCTCCTCTCCTTTGCTCCTGATGTGGGATGTCCTCCCCAGGAGCAGCGTGTGCCGAGCTGGTCCCTCCCTGCCTGCAGACACAGAGGATGGGACCATCCAGGGGACTCCACTTTCTGGGCAGCACAGGGAGCCCCTCTGCCCTTCCAAGCCTCCCCAGGCTTGTTCTGCTCCTCCTGCCCCAGCAAGGCAGCTCAGTCCTTCCTCAGAGGCAAAGAGAGGAGAGCTCACATCTTGCTTCAGAAAAAGGTGTTCAGAGTCCTCCTGTTCCCCCTGCAATGGAATGGGCTGGGCAGTGGGGCAGGGTGGGAGCCAGCCAGCAGCTTGTCTTTTAGTTATTCTTTCCTTTCTTACTTTTTTTTTTTTTTTGATGACTTGCAGTTAGATCATAGCTGGAATTAGAAAAGGAAAATCTCCACTGAGTTTTCCTGATGGCAGCAGGCAGGCGGTTTCCTACCCTGCTCTCCCTAATTCCCTGCCAGTGGTTCAGGAGCAGAACACAGCCCTTATTTATTTTTTAATCTCATTTGCAGTGAAAACTACTGATTCACGGAACAAGTTATTTTTGTCATCATTTTTCAGCATGACCTCATGAATCATTTCATTTGGCGTGGGCCTGGGGTGGAGAGGCACCAGTTATCACCAGTTATCTCCCCAGTCTTCTTTGCAGAGCCGTGGTACCACCCTGGGAGCACACAGGGGCAGGCAAGGGCACGGCAGGATTGATTTCCACCTGCAGGAGGGAGCGTGGAAAAGGAGCTGAGAGCTTGGAAGGGTGCAGGATGTTAATATGGAGAAGTTAATAGAAGTTAATATGGAACAAATGCCTCCCTTTCTGCTGGGTGCGATTAGAAACAGTTCTCCAAGCTGTTTGTGGCTATGAGAGACCTCTTAGCACTTTCCACCAGGATCTCTGCTGGGATTCAGCCAGTTTCCAAATGCGGCAGGGACGTTCCATCTCCTAAAAGGAGCCTGGCAGTTTCTTGTGTGTGTGGGGTTCAGCTGCCTGCAGTGCTTCAGCCTCTGCTTGTCTCCTCTGGCTGCTGCCTTTCCATGGTGGCTGAGGAGCTGATCATCTCCAGGAGCTGCATCCAGGAGAACAGGAGCTCCCAGACCTAGCACTGTTGAGCTTTAATCCTGCACTGATGCCAGTCCCACCTGCAGTGGAGAATTGGTGGTAAATCCCACAGGTCTGCACAGAAAAAGCACACGTTTTCTGAGGGATTCAGCTTTACCAGACAGTTCTGTGTGACCAGATCATTCTTTTTGGGTCATGACTCAAGACAGGCTTGGCAGAGTCTGGGAGGGTCATTTCAGGTGCAGTGTGGGCAGCTCATGGTAACAGAGTGCTCTGCTCGGAGTGGGGTGAGGCTCAAGTCAACCTGCTGGTCACAGAATCATGGAATCATGGAATGGTTTGGGCTGGGAGGGATCTTAAATCTCGTCCAGTTCCACCCCTTTCCATGGGTAGGGACACCTTCCATTCGCCCCGGCTGCTCCAAGCCCTGTCCAGCCTGGCCTTGGGTACTTCCAGGGATCCAGGGGCAGCCACAGCTTCTCTGGGCACCCTGGGCCAGGGCCTCCCCACCCTCACCAGGCTCTTGGGACAGAGGTGGGAAGGCTGGTGCAGAGCTGTGCTGTGCTGTGGAGGGGCTGTTCTGGTGGTAGAATGGATACTGAAACTCTTTAGTAATTAAAAGGCTCTGTGAAATGCAGCCCGTGACACCCCAATGGAGCTGTTGTTATTATTTTTAGAGAGAACCATCGATGGCAGATGTCCCAGCTCTTTCTAATACTCATGATTTCCTGAAATCCCCTCTCTCCCCTCTTAATTTTTTTTTGCAGGAGCCTCGATGTCTGGATTGGATTCAATGATTTTGCAAGCTCTGGAGCGCAGCAGAGAGGGGAAGGATTTAATCTGGAGAGCTGTCAGAACTGGCTGCCAGGAGAACCCCATCCTTCCAACGCTGACCACTGCGTGCGGATGGGCCCGACGGGCCAGTGCAACACGGACCTGTGCATGGCCAAGCACAGCTACGTCTGCGAGTACAAGCCACAAGGTGGGCTCTGCTTGCCCTGCTGGCACCAAGGGTGGGCTGGTGTCCCCTCACTGGCACTGCCATGGAGAAGGAGAGATGCCTGGAGAGGTTCATCCAGGGCATCACCACAAAACAAGTGTGACTTGCAACAATATTCCCAAAGCCAACTTCCAGAAACCCAACTTTAGTCCAAAAGGAAGAGTTTGGCCTATTCCAATCTTTGCCATGAGCAGGAGAGAGAGGAGCAAAGTTCTGAGGCAAAGCACTGGAAGTAGCTTTTCCCTCTTATTTGAGCAGTCTCTGCTGCTACCAGGATCTGAGGCCGTGGTACTGCCTTGGTGGCCCAGTGTCCTTCATTGTGTAGTTTGGGAGATGTTGTGGTGGCTCAAAAGATGATGAGGTGAGGTGAGGTGAGATGCGATGTGGTGTGTGCTGTGCAGGTTTGTGGTTATGCAGCTTCCCAAATCTTCCACAATGGTGTAGGGAGTAAGAAAGAGAAGTAGAATGGACGCGAAACAGGGCAGAAGATTTAGGTAAGAAGGAAAAGCCACGGCCAGAGAGGCCACTGGCCTGATCAGAGGGGCAGCAGCAGCTGCCCAATCCCCAGAGAGCCACAAGTGTTTGCCACTGCTGGAAACCAGCTGGTCATGGCCACCCTTCCCACAGTGTCCAGGGGCACAGGGAGGATGAGGAGTGCACCTTGTGCTCAGAAATTCCAAGCAAATCATTAGTTGTTGGAAGGGAGAATTACTTGCACGGTTCCTAGAAGTCAAAATTGCTGAACATTGCAAAATGAAAATGTTACTTGTCCTGGATGAGAAAGAAATCAAGACACCTGTAAGGAGAAGGAAGGTACAGGATTATGGAGCTGCTCCTTCAGTACAGCTGGACAGACTCCTGAGTGGTCCAAGCCCTGCTGCAGCTTTGCAGGGTGGAGGGAATGGCCTCAGGCCTTGCTGGGTCTCGTGGGCTTTGTTCAAATACTTCTTTTGTAAACAGGAGTTCTCCTAAACGCCGAAAACTTCTTTGAGGGAGACGCTGTGTTCGCCACACACGAGGCCGTGAGGAATGTGAGCGAAGCTGTGCCGGCAGATTCATGGCAGGCTGAGGAGGTGAGGGGGGTTTGCTCATCTCCTACTGCCCAGGGATCCCTGGAGACACGGGCAGGTGAGAGCTGTGTGTGTTCTGCAGGTGCTGGAGTTCCCGGAGCTGGCGTTCAGGCACCAGGGATTTCTCACTGCCCTGGAGTTTGTGACACAGGAGCTGCACCAGCCTGTCCAAGTGAGGTTCCAGGTGCACAGACCGATGGATGGAGAAGGTGAGGCTTCTCCTCAACACTTGTGGGGTTGTTGGAGGTGACACCATCAAACTGGGTCTGGCCTTGTGGCCCCTCTGGTCCTCTGACCCTTAAAGGCTCAGAGATTTGGTTCTGTTTTTTGAGGAGATTAAAGTGCAGGATCCACAGGTGGGGTTGGACAGCCTTGGAGAAGTGGTTATCCTGGAGAAAATAGTAGAGGGAAAAATGTCTCTCAATGCATGAGGAGAACGTGAATGTAAGGACTATGTGTAGAAGCTCATTAATCTTCTGAGCTGTACTTTTTACTTTGTGAAAACTCATGTCAAATGGGAATGTGTTCTGGTCCATCTGGCCCCACGGGTTAACAAGGAAGAACATTTTCCTGAGCCCATTTCTTCCTGATGGATGAGATAATCTAAAAAGCCTTTTATTCCTTGTACAACAGCTCAACAGTCACAGTTTTGGCAACAGTTAATTCTGCAGCAGAATGTTTGTTGTAGCCGTAGGGTTGGCTGGTTACAAAAGGATCTTTTTTGACACTGACAAGCTGATACTTTGACATGGAAACATTAACTTCAGAAAAGTTGCTTAATGTGTTTTCAATGTCAAGGCCAGCTCTTGCTTTCACTTGGACTCGCTTTTGCTGGAGCACAGATCCTTTCAGAGTGCAAATTGGTACGTTCTCACTGGAAAAGAGACAACTTTGGCTTTAATGATCTTGGTGGATTTTTCCAGTAAAACTGGACCCTTACATAGCACCAGGATGTGCTGCAGTTGCAGCTTTTACTAAGAGTGGAGCCATCATCAAAGTGGAAAAATGGTGAATTTGGAGCAAAGAAGTGCATTAGTAGTGTTTCTCGTCAGAGTGGTGATCACTGATTTCTCTTCTTCCAGACTACCAGGAGGAAAACAATGCTACAGAGCCATTTCCCAGCGCTCAGGATGACGGGAACTGGACCCTGCTGGAATGTCCTCCTGGTTTCCAGTGGTGTCCTTTGACGAATTTGTGCTCATCCTACAACAACTGCTGCAATGGGACTGAGTGTGCCAACAGTTCCTTTGGCAGCAGCCCTGCCCCCGGGTCCCTGCAGCCCAACGACAGCCAGCCCAGCTATGAACTCCTCAAGGAATTCCTCTTTACAGTACCAGCTGGCCCCTCTTCCCAGTATCAGGTCAGTGTTTACTGCTGTAACCAGTGAGTAGGTGGGGCAGTTTTCTCCTGAGGGCTTTGGGTAAGTTTGGGTTGTTCCCATTTGGCAGATGGAGCCACTGAAGTCCGTTGGAATGTGCCCAGTGTCACACGGGCCATGGGTTCCCTGAAGTCCCCTGTGCCCAGCACAGTTGGTCAGAAGGGTCAAAAGCAGGTGGCACAGGTTGCCCAGAGAAGCTGTGGCTGCCCTTTCCCTGGAAGTGTCCAAGGCCAGGTTGGGCAGGGCTTGGAGCAACCTGGGATGGTGGAAGGTGCCCCTGCCCATGGCTGGGAATGGAACACGATGGGCTTTAAGCTCCCTTCCCACCTAAACCATTCCATGATTCCATGAAAAGGCTGTGCAGATTCCATGGGCTATTCCCTTGGCATTAACACAGTGGAGTTGGAGCATAAAGCTGATTTCTGTGTCAGCACATTTGATTCAAAGAGGCCAAGGAGGGTGGAGTGGTGAAAGGTCTCCCCGTGCTGTGTTGGGATCTGCGCCATTTCTGTTTCCACCTGGCAGGAAATCCAGCATTTTGCCCAGGCAGGAGTTGGGGTTGAGTGCTCTTAATGTGAGGCATTAATCCAAAAATGTCTCCTCTTTCTGCAGGTCACATTCAGAAAAGAAAACATCTTTGTCAGGGCTGGGGATGTTTTCAGCATCCAGCACAACGCAGGCTCGGGGTCGTTCCTCCAGTGCCACCCCAGTGCCACCTCCCTGTACAGAAGGAACTCCTCTGAGTGGACACTGGGCCTGTCTGACAGCTCCATGGATCCCTCCTGGACAAACAGCACCGTGTGCTCTGTCTGGGTGCGCTACGCCGAGGAGCAGCTGGTGCCGGTGCTCAGCCCCCACAACGCGGGGCTGGAGCACCCTGGTCACTACGCGGTCCGAGCCAGCGTGGACAACGGAGTCTTCAGTGCCAACCTGTCCTGCAGCTTCCGGGTGGCCTCCCGGGTGTCCGGCCTGCGTGTCATCCACCCTGCCCCCCAGGGCTCCAGGGTGTACCTGCCCACCAACCACACCACGCTGGTGGTCAAGCTGTCCTCAGGGGTCAATGCCACGGCCAGCTGGCTGGGGGACAATCGCACCGTGCCCTTCGTGGCGACCTGTCCAGCTGCTGTGGCACCGCTGTGTGCCAGGGAGACCAACGACACCTGGTTTGCTGTGGTGCAGCTGGGCAGCCTGGGGGAGGGCATCAGCACCCACGTGCTCGTTGCGGAGAACGCGGTGAGCTCCCAGAACATCACGGTCACGGTGAAGGTGGAGGAGCCCATCCGCGGGCTGAGGGCCACCCCCGACCCCGAGAGCAGAGTCCTGGTGAACACACGGGTGGTGAGTGTTTGCTGCTGCTCTGAACCCATCCCTTGTGGGTTTAGCCCTCACCTTTAGCTGTCAGGGGTGTGTTTGGCTCGGGGGCAGGGGGCACTGCTTGCTGCTAAGCTGCCAGGCTGTGCTGCCCGCGCTGCTGCAGACACAGCATGGGGCACCAGCACTGGTGCTCTCCAGCAGGAAGGCAGCTCAGCTGCACGTCCCCTTGGACCCCCTGAGGTAAGACAGTGCCTCCTGCGAGGGAATACTGCCTGTCCAGTTCCCCAGGACACCGTGGGCATTAGGAAAGGCCAGTGTTTACCTTGTTTTGCCTTGTCGAGGTAGATGTTCCTTGAGGTGTTTAGATTTGCTCTGCTATATCCTTACATCAGCTGGTGAAAGATGTTTCGCCCCTCCAAGTCTTGGAGTTCCTCTGGTGTTTGCAGTCTTGTTTTCTCCAGTCCCCCATCCCCAGAGCTACAGCCCTGGGAAGCTGCTCAGTAACTGCCCCGAATGCTCTGTACAGCTCTGGCTGCTTCTGGCATATCCTGTGCCTGCACCTCTTGGTCTCACCCTTCCTGCTGCCACAGGCTGCTCAAGGGGCACTGTTGGAGTGAGGAGGGACCTGCCCTGTCCAACCCCTTCAGCTTTTGGGTCAGGCACTATCCCTGGACGAGGGTCAGAGGCTCAGTTTACAGGTGTAGCTAAAGCCAGGGTGTTTCTGCAAAGGTTTCAGAAGGTTTTTTAGTCAGCAAGAGAGACCTGATCACAAGAGCGGAGTGCTGGGCTGTGGGAGCAGGGAGTGTGGGGTCTGCTCCCAGCTCTCCTGGGGATTTATGGAGTGAGGGTCTGCATTTCTCCATCAGCAGCAGAGCCACAGATGATCTGTCACCTCTCTGCCATTCTCTGAGGGCACTGCAGGTGTGGGGGCCTCCCAGTCTGGCTCTGCTCCCTCTCCAGTTCAGCTGGAGATCTCCTGGGAAGTGCTGGGCATGCTTTTCTCTTGCACTAGTGTGAAATGTTCTCGTGCCTTTCAGAGCTACATCCCTGTGATGGAGGCTGGGTCAGATGTGACTTTCCGATGGACAGTAGATGATAAGCCATCTTTCACTTTTTACAATGTTGTCTTCAACGTTATCTACCAAAGCCCAGCTGTGTACAAGCTTTCGGTAAGCCAAGGCCTTTCCCATGATACCATTTCACCCCTGGGTTTCCATCTCATCCCACAAACTCCTCAGGAAAAGCAGCAGGGAGAGAAGGCAGAGCTGAGTTGAGGTTTTCACTGTCCTTGTCTGCTACTTCTCACTGAACTGCTCTTGTAAATGCAAATAGTTTCTTCTACTCTTACATTACTTCGCTGTGCTCCTCCTCTTTGCTTTCTCCTCTTTTCTCCAAGTTCCCCTTTCTGTTCATGGAGTGTCTGTGTTTCCTCTTCCTCCTCCCTAGCAGGAATTAGCAGGGAGCCCCTGCTCTGGCAGGCAGGAGATCTGGATTCGGAACCTGGCAGTGGCAGGATGCATCATAAGACTTCCATAGGCAGGACAAAGCTTCTCCCATGAGCTCTTGTGTTCTCTGTCCTGTTCTCTTTCTCCTGGTGCAGACTTGAACGCTGGGTTTTGCCATGGCCCCTGAAGGATGGAGCAGTCTGGGCCAAGGGTGGTGTCTCTTGTGGAACAGGAGTATCTCTGGCCAGAACATCTTTCTGTGTCATGCCCTGCAGAGTTTGCTCTGGTCCAAGGTGCTGGATCTGCTCTCAGGGTGACTCTTGGCCTCCTGAGCAGACACCAGCCCAGCCCTGAGGCCACGCTCGCACTAATTTGCTTGGTGCAGCACTAATTTGCTGGGTGAAGCACTGTGCTGAGGGCCTGGGCTGCTTTCACTTACAGAGCTGCCAAGGTGCCGTTAGCCTGGGGGGGCTCTGGGTTTGGTGCAGCAGATCCACAGAAGCCTAGACACGAGCTTGTCTTACCTGCTGGGGTGGGAGATCTGTTCCAGTGGGTTTGAAGGATCCCAGCAGCTCAGCTCTCCTGCAGGTGAGATGGTGAAGATGCTTTGTCAGTGTTACATGCCTAGAAAATCTTGGGGATTCTGCTCCACTTCTGTCACATCTCTTCAGTCTCTTGCGTCCATCTTTCCCCGCTCTGCCCAGCCTTGCTGTCCCTCTCTGTGCCCACCACACCGGGATCCTGGAGCTGCACTTTGTGTGCTTGGTTTTATGAGCCTCTCCCATACCCACTATGTGCTTGAAGCCACTTTTCTGCCACTGTCCAGAGGAAATTGGATGGCTCTTGTCCCATTGGGGGCAGCAGGTGCCTGTGCTCAGCAGCTGGAGCTGCAGGGCACACTGGAGCAGGCAAAGGGGCAGCTGGCAAGTTCAGAGCCAGAGGAGCCTCAGGATGAGAAGCTCCTCTCCTTGTCCTCTTGCTGTAGCACCAGTCCTTCCTTGGACTGGCTATAGTTGTGCAGATGTGGTCACTCTCTCTGCCCTGACCTGCTCACCTATCTGGTGGTACTTCTTCAGTCCAGCAAAGCCCCACTCGGAGGGTGATCCCTGCAACAAGGGGCCCCAAACCCATTCTTTGTCCCACTGTCCTTCCCAGCTCACCGCCTCCAACCACGTCAGCAACTTCACGGTCAACTACAACGTGACGGTGGAGATGATGAACAGGATGAAGAACCTGAGCGTGGTGGGCATCCTACCAGTGCTGCCCCAGAACAGCAGTGTGGAGCTCAGCGCCAGGGTTCACGTGGACTCGGCTGTGGAGGCTCTGTTTCTGTGAGTCCTTTGCTGCTCGCCCAAACTTAAGATCTCTCTGTGCACATCTTACCTTGCCTGCACTGTTTCTCTTCCCGGGGCCAACTGGTCCATCTCAACTGCTGTTTAGTTAATGTGAAATCCCTGTGAGTGGGGGCCAGTCACACACCTGTAGTTCAGGCTGAAATCCTTTTCTTTTGAAGTGTTACAGCACTGCTTTAATTTGGGTTCTTCCTCTTCTTACCAGTGCTGTGCTCCTCTCAGCACAGCTACTGCTTTGATACTTGACATTCTGCTTCCTGTGTTTTTTTTTTTGAAAACCCATCCTTGACCTGAAAGACAGGCCAGGATTCCTCTGGGATTTTCGTGATTCTCCTGTTGTGCAGTGTAACGTGGTTTGCCTGTTTCTGCAGGTGGGATTTTGGAGATGGTATCCAGGAGACATACCTGTTCAAACCTCCCTACAACAAGTCTTTCCTTGTTCCTGATCCCAGTGTCCATGAGGTTGTCATTGAGCACAACGTTTCACACATCTACCAAGACCCAGGTATGCTCAACAAAGTTCTTTGGGGATGAAGGGGCTCAGGCATTTTTGGTGTGAGGGGTGTACAAGCTACCTTCCAATAAAACCAGAGCTTGGAAGTCATTGCCTCGTTCCTGAGCAAACAGCCAGAGTGACTGGAAGTCTCCAGCAGTTGCCATCCTCTACAACTCTGTTTCCCAGGGAAGTTTGGCCACTCTGTAAGAAGCAGGTCCACCACACACAGCCCCTTTTTGGGCAGTCTCAGCAGAAGGATGAGGGGCAGGCGAGCACCGGGCAGGTGGGAGGGATGGGCAGCAGGAAGGGTCTGTTCTGTGGGTGAGCAGAAAGAAAATCTTTTCTCTCTACCTGTTGGACTGGCTCCTTTCTGGGTGTTTGGTCCCCACACATAATGACCTCGTGTAATTCCTGCTGATCCTGGGCTAGAGCAGGGCAGCCCAGGGTGTGCACAGCACAGGAGCAGAGTGTCCCCTGCAGCCCCTGTCACACCCCCCACCCCCCCACAGCACTGAGAAGCTGTTGACAGGCATGTCCTCACACTGCCCTCGTTCTGCTCTCTCCCCATGCAGGAGAATATGCCCTGATGGTTGTTGTGTCCAACCAGTACGAGAACCTCACCCACCTGAGCCCAGTTCATGTCCACAGTTACCTGATCGATGTGAAGGTGGAGGCAGAGGAGGATGTTCTGGTTGTGGGCCGGCCGGTCACCTTCCGAGCCACTCCTCTGCCATCTCCATATGGCATTGTGTACACCTGGGACTTTGGGGACGGGTCCTCCCTGCTCACAGAGATCCAGCCCACAGTGACCTACAGCTACCCCCGCAGAGGGGTGTACAACGTCACCGTGACAGCCAACAACACCGTGAGCAGCGTGGAGACCGTGGAGTGCTACCAGGTGTTTGAGGAGATAACGGGGCTCCGCGTTTCTGCGGATGAGGCCGCAGAGCTGGGAGCAGCCGTCACCATTAATGCTTCTGTGCAGACTGGGGACAGCATCACCTGGACATTCGACATGGGGGACGGGACAGTGCTGAGGAGTCAGGTGCCAGTCGTGGAACACGTGTACATAAAGGACATCAACTGCACCGTGAACGTGACAGCTGTGAATCCAGTGAACTCCGTCTCCCAGGCGGTTCCTGTCCGGATATTTGTCCTGGAAGTACTCAAAATAGAGCCCACTTCTTGCATCCTGGAGCACCCGAACGTGCAGCTCACTGCCTATGTGACAGGGAATCCTGAGGAGTACATCTTTGACTGGACTTTTGGAGATGGCTCGTCCAATGTCACAGTCAGTGGGGACCCTGTGGTAATGCACAACTTCACCCGGAGCGGGACGTTCCCGCTCTCCCTGACCCTCTCCAGCAGCTTTAACAAGGCTCACTATTTCACCAGTGTCTGTGTGGAGCCGGAGATCCTCAATGTCACCCTCCTGCCTTCCAAGCACTTTGTGAGGCTCGGGGAAGAGACCACCTTCCAGGTCAGTGCCGTGCCTCCCTACCAGTACCGCTACCGCTGGGATTTCGGCAACAATGAATCCACCAGGTCGAGTGGGACTGAAGTGACCTACACCTACAAGAACACGGGGGTCTTCCTGGTCACAGTGACCGTCTCCAACAATGTCTCTTTCAACAACGACACGGCGTTTGTGGAGGTCCAGGAGCCAGTTGGGGTAGCAAAGATTGAGTACAATGGGACAGATGTTCTGGAGGTGAACCAGATCTACCTGTTCTCTGCCAGCATAAATGGAACCAAAGTGAGTTACTGCTGGGACTTTGGGGATGGCACCGTCCAGCCTGGGCAAGTGGCCACCCACTCCTACAACAGCACAGGCCACTACAGCATTACAGTGATGGGGCAGAACGATGTGAGCTCCAACGAGACCACCATCGACATCACCGTGAAACGGCGGCTCTTTGGCCTGACCGTCAATGCCAGCAGGACAGTGGTGCCATTGAATGGGTCCGTGAGCTTTGTAGCCACCCTGGTGGCTGGCACTGCCATCCGCTACTCGTGGATCCTCTGCGATCGCTGCACTCCCATCCAAGGCTCCTCCACCATTTCCTACACCTTCCGCTCTGTGGGCACGTTCAACGTCATTGTGACGGCAGAGAACAAGATCAGCTCGCTGCAGGACAGCATCTACGTCTACGTCCTGGAGCAGATCGAGGGCCTGCAGGTGGCCAGCAGTGACCTGGTGGAGGACATGTATTTCCCAACTAACAAAACACTCCATTTGCAGGCCGTGGTGAGAGAGGGCACAAACATCTCCTACAGCTGGGTAGTCCAACGGGATGGCAATGCTGTGCAGACCTTCACTGGGAAAACCTTCCCCTTGAGCATCCTGGAAGCTGGGAACTACACTGTCTATCTGAAGGCCACCAACATGCTGGGCTGTGCCACTGCTAACAGGACACTGGAGTTCATGGAAAGCCTTGGTGTCCTAAAGCCCTATGCATTCCCCAACCCAGCTGCTATTAATGCCTCTGTGAACATAAGTGCCACCATAACCAGTGGCACTGGCATCACGTATGTGTGGTACCTGGAGGACGGTTCCTCTCCTGTCACTTCTGAACCCTTTATTATACACTCCTTCCAAAGCCCTGGAATGATTGAGGTCATTGTTGGAGCAGAAAACAAGCTGAATTCAACCAATGCCACAGTTTCTGTCTGTGTGGAGGAGGTCATCGAGGGGCTGAGTGTAGGGACAGCAGAGCTGGACTGTAGGTACGTCTCCTCAGGCACCACGGTGGTCTTCGAGGGGGAGCTGCAGAGGGGGACTGAAGTGACGTGGCTGTGGGAGGTGCCAAATGGCACACTGAGTGGCCAGTCTGTGGCAGTCACGTTCCCCACGGCAGGGTTGTACACGGTCCGTCTGAACGCATCCAACGACATAAGCTGGGCTCTGGCCAGCAGGAACATCTCAGTGCTGGACAGGATTCAAGGTCTGGAAGTCATTGCCAGCAAGAAGGTGGTGGAGCCAGGGGAACAGGTCACCTTTGAGATCAGGATGCTGTCAGGTACCTCTGTGAGTTACCTGGTGAGCATTAGCGGGGACTACTCCGTGGTGCTCAACGGGTCCAGGTACACCCATGAGTTCACCAAGAGCGGCGATTATCTGGTGACCGTGACCGTGCAGAACCAGATCAGCATTGCCCACGCCCAGGTGCTCATCTCTGTCCTTGAGCCCATCCAGGACGTCAGGCTCCTGAACTGCTGTGAGGAGGGCATTCCCACGGGCACAGAGAAGAGCTTCAGTGCCCACGTGGGGAGCGGCTCCCGTGTGTCCTTCTCCTGGCAGTTCTGCCTGTGGAAAGAGCGAGGCCGGTCCGTGGTTGCTGCGTCAGGAGAGAGCGTTTCCTACACTCCAGAAGCTGCGGGGCTGCTGGAGATCCACCTCATTGCCTTCAATGACTTGGGAAGTGTCAACATCACCAGAACCATCCAGGTGCAAGACCCCATAGTCCAGGTGTCCCTCAGTGCCACCAATGCCTTTGTCAACAGGACGGCCCTGTTTGAAGCCGTGGTGGTGCCCAGTAGCAGGAGTGTTGAGTTCTTGTGGAGCTTTGGGGATGGCTCTTCCACTCAAACCACCAGGGTTGCAGTGGCCAACTATTCTTATCTGAACCCTGGGGATTACCTGGTGGAGGTGAATGCCACCAATCTCATCAGCTTCTTCATAGCCCAGCTCACTGTCACCGTCAAAGTCCTGGAGTGCGAGGAGCCCGAGGTGGAGTTGGCCCTGCCACCGCAGGTGGTTATGAAGAGATCCCAGAGGAACTACCTGGAGGCACAGATAGACCTCCGAGGGTGCATCAAGTACCAGACAGAGCACCTGTGGGAGATCTACCGCGCACCCAGCTGCATGAACCTGGATGACTCCAGCAGGATCCGGCTGCCGAACGTTGACGTGAACAGGCCCCAGCTGGTTATCCCAAAGCTCGGCCTGGAAGTTGGGAACTATTGCTTCATGTTTATTGTCTCCTTTGGAGACACCCCGCTGTCCAAAAGCATCTTTGCCAATGTGACTGTGATCCCAAGTAAGCTGGTCCCAATCATTGATGGGGGGTCATACCGTGTATGGTCCAACACTCAGGACTTAATCTTGGATGGGGAGAAATCCTACGACCCGAACCTGGATGACGGGGAACAGACCCCGTTGTTGTACGAGTGGTCCTGCACATCCTCCTCCAAGGTAAGAGCTGCCTCGCACAACCAGAGTGACCATTTTGGAGCTCCAGCTCCACCACAAACGTGTCTGGGGTAAAATGGTGTGGAGGGAAGCTTTTGTGAGCATCTTTAACAGAGCTGCTCTGGAAGGAGGGTTGCAAAGGTTGAGTTCCCAGCTTGGGATGATGATACAGAAATTGATGTGAGGAGTGGTGCAGTGCAGTGTCCCTGAGCAAGGCAGAAGGGCTGGCTCTGGAAGTGGAGGCATTGGCATTGCTGCTTCCCTGGCATTTGGCCTCTGGTTCCCAGTGTCAGTGCTGCTGCTTCCATGGGCTGAGGGAGTTAAGGAGCTGCTGATGCAGTCTGGGAGCTCTGGGCTCTGGTCCCTCTCCCATTAGCAGTTAAATGTCTCTAATGCCATCAGGGGACGAAGTTAGACTTCGGAGAGGTCAAGTGACCACAGCTTGTGGTCACAAGCAGGTCACTGTCCTCACGTTCTGAAGTGGTCTGACCCTGCACTGATGGAAGGGCAAGGGAGAGCTGTCTGGCAAATCCTGATGGGAATCCACCTCAGGAGCATTTTTGATTGAATGAGGAACTCTTTTCCTTGTACCACGTCATGTTTTCTAGCTTTGTCTCAAAATAGCAAATGTGAAGTGTGTGGGGATTGGACCTTTTGGTTTAATGTGAGCTTTTTTGTGTTGCTTGGCAATGTTTATAAGGTATTTAATGAAGAATTAATTGCTGTAAACTACAAATTTGAAACTCAGATGAAATACAGGAGTATTCCAACTACTGTTTACTAACCTGAAGAGTAGGATAATGTGTGTTATTGTCCACACATGCCCTGTTTCTCCCACCTCAGTGGTGGCACTGCACAGCAAGGTCTGTGACAGTGACTCTGTGTGGACCCGAATGTTTTGGCTGTGGACTAACCCGATGTGCACCCTTACCAAGGAGGGTTTGAAAGTTCTTTTCTCCTTGCAAGCAGAGCTCGGCTGCAGGGTGCTCTCTGAATTTCAGTGCCAAGGAAGGAATTGTCACAATATCCAAAGCTCTCTTAGAAGCAGATGTGGAGTACACATTCGACCTCACCGTCAGGAAGGAGGGGATGAGTCCCGAGGCCACCAACCAAACCGTACGTACCACACACAGCTGTCACCTTCTCTCTTTGGCACAGCCACCTCTAAGGCACAGAGTCATGGGATGATTGGGTTGGAAGGACCTTAAAGATCGTCCAGTGCCACCCCCTGCCATGGGCAGGGACACCTTCCACTATCCCAGGTTGCTGCGAGCCCCATCCAGCCTGGCCTTGGACACTTCCAGGGATCCAGGGGCATCCACAGCTTCTCTGGGCCCCCTGTGCCAGGGCCTCCCCACCCTCACAGGGAAAAATTAGTCCCTTTTCCCAAGGAAGTTTCTATAGGAGAAAGGAAACTTCCTTTCCTGCTATTCAGCAGTCCCAGCTCTTCACGTGCCACAGGCTCTTCCCTCATTTTACCCAGAGAGCTTCCTAAGAGCCAGTGCTTAATTTTACTGTCAACAGTTCCTCTCTTCTCACCTTCCGGGTTTTTTCAAGGGAGGATTTTTTCAGTGCACGTTGTTTATGTCCTATGAATCCCCACACCGAGCGCAGCCGCAGTTTATGTCAAGAACATCCATCGTGGTGCGCTTGGCAATTGGAGATGGACTCGGTCTGGAAGTGGAAACTCTTACAGCCCGGGTTTGAAACCAGAGCTGCAGGATGAAAAGAAAAAAATGAAATTGATAGTCTTTCAAGGACATTCCGTACTATCTGGTTTCCATGCAGGAGCGCAAAACAATGCTTCCAGTGTCGCAGGAAATCTGCAAATAACTGGCGGAATGAATGGAGCTCCGGCGCAGTGCTAGGGAATATTTATCCCCTTTTAAGAGTCTGCCATGTTAAACAATGTCTTCATTACTGTCTTTGAATTCATAACACTCATTATGCCAGGGCAGAGTGCTCAGTCCAGTGCTGGACAAGCCCATTTCCTCAGGGATTAAAGGAATTTAGACAGAGCACAGGGGTCGGAGTTCAACTGCTGTTGTGTCTGAGCCACTGGTGCCTCTAGAGCTCTGCGAGTGCTCTGCCAGGAAGGTGTGGTGGATGTCTGGAGATGTGCAGTGAGATTCCAGCTGAAAGCCTGGAACAATGTGCTGCTCCCTGGAAAAGGTGGTTCTTCCATCCCCACCTGGCAGCACAAGCAGGGTTTGCTGGGAATTCAGCACCAGGGACCAGAGAGACATTTCAGAAGCCATTTATGTTATAAAGTGTAAATAAATAAATCCAGAATGACCTAGATTGGCCCAGCTTGTTCTTGGGTGGCTCTTGCAAACCAGTGACAGAACTGGGCAGTGTAAGAGCAGAGATGCAGCTTAAATCTGACCCAAAATCCATTGGGAATCCCTTCCTGCTGTTTCTTAGCAGAGACTGGGCTGGTGCAGAGCAATTCCTCCTTGCAGCACCAGGTGCTGGGATGTGTCCTTACCTGTTAGATGTCTGTGTTTCAGTGTCAGACCTTCTGATGGAGCATCTTGCTTTCTCAGGTGTTCATCAAGAGGGGAGGAGTCCCTATCGTGTCCCTGGAGTGCGTTTCCTGCAAGGCTCAGTCTGTCTACGAGGTCAGCAAGAGCTCCTACGTGTACCTGGAGGGCACCTGCCAGAACTGTCACAACGACTCCAAGCTTGGGGTAAAGTCACAAGGCTTTGCTTCACCTGTGGTGGGCTCTGGGAGAAGGGGGCAGGCAGAGGGGTCAGGGTGGAAAGGGAAAGAAAAACGAAGTCCCGGACCTAAATTGCCATAGAGACGAGGAGGGGAAGCAATCTCTGGCCACAAGCAGTGGCAAGTGGGTTTGGCTGAGTCCTTGTGGGGTCATTTTTAAACCAAAGCCATGAGTGACCAGCTCTTTCCACACAAAAGCCACTTTTTTTTCCTTTAAGAGATCTGTAAAGTGGTTTTTCTCTCTGCTGGCTGGCATTTTGCCCATTATTCCGGCAGCTCAAGCAGAGGTGGTTCAGTCTCTCCTCTTGTGCCCTCCTCTAATTCCAGCTTCCACTGCAGCCTGTGGAGAGAAGCAGGTCTCAGAACTGGAAGTCCTGTTGCTCCCAGCAGGCCCAGCATGTCCTTGCCTGGCATTTTCTGCCTGGTTATCTCACTGCTTCTCCTGTTATCACAATCGTGGGTTTGTGCTATTAACAGTAACCACCCAGGCCACGTTCAGCTTGAAGCACATAAAACACGGTATCCCGTGGAGACTCCACCAGTCCTTCATTTATTTCCTGTGTTTTGTACTCTGTATTATGAAATATTCTGTCGAAGGGTGATGTAATCCCAGAAACTAAAGTAGATCTCACAGTGGAAATATTCCCACCAGACATTTTGGAAAGGTTCCAGTTCTTGTTGCTGTAGCACACAAGACTAAAGCTGAATTATCAACTGCAAATTTGGCAGACTCTCCCACTAGAAATCTGTTACTTTTTATAAAAGACTCAATCTGAAAACATTTTAAGGACATAACTTCAGCTTCAAACCAAACCTCTCCTGTCTTTCCCCTGTCCATCCCTGCAGAGGTGGGCAGCTCACAGCTTTAAGAACAAGTCCCTCATCCTGGACAAAACAACCACGTCCACCGGCGACACGGGGATGAACCTGGTCCTGAGGCAAGGAGCCCTGAGGGATGGCGAGGGATACACCTTCACCCTGCACATCACAGACCTCACCACGGGGGAGGAAGGCTTTGCCTCCATCGACCTGCTGCCCAACCAGCCCCCCGTGGGGGGGTCCTGCCGCCTGTCCCCGCCCAAGGGACCCCTCAGGGCGCTGGTGACAAAGGTGCACTTTGAGTGTGCAGGTGAGAGCACCTGCCGGCCCCCTCTGCTTCTCATGACCAGCTGCTCTTCCCACAGATGTTCCCTTCAGCCCAAACTCCTACCCCAGGGCACTGTTGGCCAGGGCTGGGCTCAGCAGTGGTTTGGACCACGAACAGCTTTGTGTGCCTGGATTGTGGAGCTCTCAAACTCACGGTAGTGGGCAGGCAGTTTAAAAATTCCTAACTCGTGTAGGTGAATGGTGATATCCAGGCCAGGCCAGTTCTTGTGGAAAGGACTGGTATTTCAGTGCAGGAAAAAGAAGATGGTGCCCAAAACTGAGTCACAGTATGTGGGAAGGATCAAAAGACAAAGCAGTGGGGCCGTCTCTGCCGTGTGGGCTGGATGTTCCCACCACAGTCACCTTCCCAACCAGCTGCAGAGACAGCAACAGCGAGCCCAGCTTTGGAAAAGTGGCCTGGCCGATGTCCCGTAGCCTTGGGCCAAGGACTAAGTGCCTCTGGAAACCAGATTTCCCCAAATGATCAGTGTTAGAGATTAGAGCTGTTTGTGCACACTGCCGGGAAGCCACGCTGGGAGGGGATGAATCCTGCTGCTTCCAGGGGGCTGGGCACCGAACTGGGGGAGCAGCAGAAATGTGTTCAGGGTAGTGTGGTTGTAACTTTGGTATGTTTTGAGCTATCCAGAATAATGCTGGAATCAATTCCTCTTTGGAATGGTGGGAATTTCAGCTCTTTGTGATTGCTTTTAAGCCAAAGTGACAGACACAGGACACAGTGGCAGTGCCAGCACCTTCACTGGGGCTCACTGGCAAACACACAGTGAATTTCCCAACTGCCCAGTTCCCATGAAAGTCCCTGTAATGTCTGGGAGCTCCAAGGAAACCTTTGTGCAGGTTCTATCCTGGGCTCAGTTGTTCCTGAGATGCTGAACTGCTGGAGGACTGAGCCTCTTGTCTAATGTCAGGCTTCGCAGGGCTTGTACAGAAGCTGTGGCCTTTGTCAGTGCTCTCCCCAGCCTCAGCACAGTTATTTCCCCTTTTTATATTGATCCTGAATTTTTCATAATCCCTTTAAATGTTACAGAACCCAGACATCCAGGGAGAAACCCCTAAACATCACAAAAATTCAGAGAGAATGAAGACACCCCTCCGGCCCGGTGGAGTCCTTGAGCTGTCCTCATTGTGGGGACAGTCTGCCAGAGCAGGGGAATCCTGCTGGGACAGCAGCGAGGGCAGGTCCATAGAACCATCAGAGAAACCTGGAATGGTTTGGATTGGAAGGGTCTTTAAAGACCATCTTGTCCCTTGTCAGGGACACCTCCCACTAGTCCAGGTTGCTCCAAACCCCATCCATGCTGAAGGGCTGAGCGGGATGGGACGCCCCAGGAGTGGGAGGGGGCAGTGCCAGCTCCTTTGGGGCGGTGTCTGCAGCTCCCCGTGCCCCTTTCAGAGCCCTGTGGGGTTTCCTTGCAGGCTGGCGGGACACGGAGGACGCGGAGGGGCCGCTGGTGTACATCCTGCTGGCCTCGCGCCACCGCCCCGGCCACTTCCACGAGTTCTGCGTGTACAAGGGCAGCCGGGCCGAGCACGGCGCCTTCCTGCCCCCGGGCTTCCACGAGAGCGGCTTCCAGGTGTCTGTGGCCGTGCTGGTGCAGGACCAGCTGGGAGCCACTGTGGTGGCTGTGAACAGGTAAGACACCACTGGCAGGCTGGGCTCTCCCTCAGCACCGTGTCCAGCCTCAGCTCCCAAATCCCTGGCTCGTGGCTTGGCCACCGGGTCCCTGTCCTGATCCTGGGTGAAGGGTTTACCTCCTGGGAGAGGCTGTTGGCAGGAAGGGGAGGGGAGGCTCAGCACAAGTGCAAACAGAGAATTCCAGGCTTTGTGGATCATTGCTTGAGGAGGAGGTTTTCCCAGGAGTTACTGCTGTCACAGAATCATGGAATTGCTTAGTGGGAAAAGACTCCTGGGATCATGGAGTCCCAGGGCTGGGCCAGTGAGGAGCCAGGCTGCAGGTCCGTGGTGTTTCTCATGCAAATGTGGCACCAGGGCAGCAGCAGTGGTGCCTTTGTGGGTCACCCACCTCCCTCCCCTCCTCTCCCTCCCATCCCAGTCTTCACTTCACCCAAATCCCTCTTTCCTTGCAGCTCCATGGAAATCGGCCTCCCTGAGGGGTTCCCCAGCCTCTCCCACTGGCTCTACAATCAGACTGACACCGTGCTCCAGGGATTGGTGAAACAAGGGGACCCTCAGCAGGTCATTGAGTACTCCCTGGCCCTCATCACCATCTTGAATGAGGTAACGCAGCTCCTTCTGCCCAAGAGGGACCTCAGGAAGTCCTTGCAATCACCAGTAGAATTTTTGGGCTGGATTTTGTACGACAATCTCAATAGGTGGGGCAGGAATTTGGGGCTATATTCCTGTTTCCCTGCCCAGTAAGAGGCTGCTGCACACCTGGAAGTCAGGCAGGGATGATCCCCCTGGGCACAGGCACCCTGCTGAGCTGGATAAGGACTGCCCTCCAGGTACTAGACAGCTGCTGAGTGCCAGGCTGTTAAGATAATTGCTTGGAGAACAGAAGTGAAATTGAGGAAGTTCTGCTGGAAAACCAGCTCATTAGATCCCTCTGGGGAGAAGCAGAGGCAGGAGATGTGGAGTGCAGGGAACAGGTGACTCCAGCTCAGCTCAGCAGCCTCTGAAACGGCTCTTCACTCTGGTTTTTCACTCCACCTTCTTCACTCTTCCTGCTTTTTTTTCCACCCCCCAGTATGAGCGATCCATGCTGCTGGAACCTGAGGCTGGGCATGAATTTGATCTCCGGACCTGGACTCGCAACAACATCACAGAGACCCTGAACTCCCTGAAGGTGAACACGGTGGATGACATCCAGCAGATCTCGGCCGCCCTGGCGCAGTGCACGGTACGTCCCTTGTCACCACTTCTGAGCCTCCAGGTGCAGCTCAGGTGCTCCTCAGTCCTTGCTGTGCTTGCCTGGCTCTCTCCACACACAGCAGGGACAGGTGTCACTTGCTGGCGTTGTCAGGGTTTCTGTGGTGATGTCCTGGGTGCTGCCAGCTCTGTCCCTGGGAGCTCTGTGCTGCTCCTCTGGTACCTGCCCTGGCTGGCAGCCGCAGGTGGAGGCTGCAGGAGAGGCCTCCAATGGCTGGAGAATTGGAGAATCATGGAATGGTTTGGGTTGGAAGGGATCTTAAAGCTCACCCAGTTCCACCCCCTGCCATGGGCAGGGACACTTTCCACTATCCCAGGCTGCTCCAAGCCCCATCCAGTCTGGCCTTGGACACTTCGAGGAATGGAGCAGCCACAGCTTCTCTGGGCACCCTGCGCCAGGACCTCGCCACCGTCACAGGGAACAATTTCTTCCCAATATCCAATCTAATCTACCCTCTTTCAGCTTAAAGCCGTTCCCCATTGTCCTGTCACTCCAGGCCCTTGTCCACAGTCCCTCTCCAGCTCTCCTGGAGCCCCTTTAGGTACTGGAAGGGGCTCTAAGATCTCCTCAGAGCCTTCTCTTCTCCAGGCTGGACACCCCCAGCTCTCCCAGCCCAGCTCCAGAGCAGAGGGGCTCCAGAAACATTGGAATAAATTGCTGGAGGAGTCACAGAATCTGTGAGGACAGGCTGGGCTCCCATCAGGAGTAACACCAGTAGAGCTGCTTTGGGCCAGGGGCCAGTGCCCAGGTCTGATGCTCCTCCCAGCCCTGTTTCTGCCCTACAAGATAAGAAACCCCTCTCTGCTTTGCTCTGCTGCTCACTGGAAGCACCATGTTCCTGGCAGTTTGCAGCCCCCATTCCCAGTGCTGGGGCTGCTGCCTGCTGGATTTAGGAGGGAAGGGAGCCCGGTTACATAATGCACGTGGGGTTTGGTGCTCAGCCAGGCTGCTCTGGCTCCTCCTCCCGCCCTCCCTAATCTTTGCTTTGGGGACTGGAGTCAGGTACCTTGGCCCTTGCTGTGTTTCCCCTGCAGCCAGGTCAGTGATGGACAGGCACTGCATCCCACCCACAGAGTCCTGATCTGCTCCCTTCCCTGCTTCTGAGCCTGCAAACCTCAAAAATCCCTTCTTTCTGTTCCCCTTTGTCCAGGGTTTGGGGTTCAGCACATCCCATTCCATGCTGGACCAGTTCGTTTCTGTCTCTCCCACCTCCTCCAGCCTCATGACTTGATCTTGCTGTGGAAGCTTAGGTCTAGAAATAGAATTTTTTTCCACGGGAAAAGCTGACATTCCAGGATTACTTTGTGCTCTGGGTTGGAATGAAAAGCTTAGGAAAACAGTACTCTAAAATTTCCCAAGTGGCTGAGACAAGTGGAGTTCACACATTCCTTTCCTGCACAAGTGTCCATCAGGGCTGATACATTTTTGATTTTACCTAAAAGGGAGACAAAAAATCAGAATTAGTTTCTCCTGGAGGGATAAAAAAAGAATCTCAGACTTCTTGGTCAATTCTCCTCCCTAAGTAGGAGCTGCCCTTGGGTGGTTCCTCCCCAGAACCCAGTGTCTTCCCCACCTCCCTGATTCCTGACTCCGATTCACAGAGTCTGTCCTGGCTTCTCAGAGCTTACACATAAAGCAGAAAAGGGGGAATTCAAGACCTGCAGATGCTGTTTTGATTCTTCACCAAAACATATGGTGAATCATGGCTGAATCCTATGATGATTAAAAGAAAAAAGATGAATAAGAGCTAGGAACGGGGTTGTAACAGCTTCCATGTGTTGCCTCAGTCCCTCCCATCCAGCCCTCGAGAGTGCGGGAAGCTCCAGGCCATGGCTGGAACATTCTGTTTCTTGGACACATCTGGGAGCAGAGGGAGGGACATCCATCATCCCTGAGTGGCAGGATTCCTCCCACAGCCTTCAGGAGTATTTGGACACTGAAATGGATTCAGTCGAGGCTAAATCCTGCTTCCATTGGAGGTCGTGGAGTGGATGGAGGAATCCTGTCCAGCTCTTCCTGGTTGGTTTCTGTGTGTGGTCCCAGAGGGGAGATGTGCCTGGTCCTTACGAGTGAACACCAGGGAACATCAATTTAGAATCACAGAATCCTGGAATGGCTTGGGTTGGAAGGATCAGGTTGCTCCAAGCCCTGTCCAACCTGGCCTTGAACAATTCCAGGGATGGAACAGCCACATCTTCTCCGGGCAACAATTTTCTCCCTTCATTCCTCTTCCCAACCCAAAAGCATCTGCTGCCAGGCATCCTCTGCCTGCCTGTACATTGGCACATTGGAATGTCATGGGAGGGAGATGGAAGAGTCTTGGAGACACCAACAATTTGCTGGCTACTCTCAGTGTGAGCAGGGCAGCCTCTGCTGTCCCCACCCCAGGGCTGGACAGGGCACAGGGCACTTCCAGAGTGAAAAGGTCTCCTCAGGACTGAGCCAGCTGGGCTTTCCCTGGGGTGGTGCTGCTCTGTCAGACACTGGTCCCTTTGCAGGTGGTGAGCAAGGAGCTGGTGTGCAAGTCCTGCCTGACAAGGACCCTGAACAAGCTGGAGACCATGATGACCATTCTGCAAGGGGAGACCACCCAGGGCACGGTGACACCGACCGGCATCGCCGACAACATCCTCAACATCACGGGTGAGCTTTGTCCTGTGGGTGGGGACAGGGGACTGGCTCAGGGGCAGGAGGAGGCTGAGGGGAGCTTTCAGGCTCCCTCCTCTGCTATTTGGGCTTTGGCACAAATTTTTAGGAAATTGCATCTGCCATTTGGAGTGTGGCATCCCAGCCCTGCACTTTTCCCAGGGTTGTCCTGGCTTTGGCAGCTGCCTCTGTGGACACTTAAATCTGACAGTTGTTAATATAACTCACTATTACTCCTAATAAGCTCACTAATACTCCAGGGGATTCTCTTTTTAGTAAACAATGAGTAACAGCTATGGCTTCCAGATGCTCGTCTTCCTGGTTGGAGTCCAAGCAGGCTGTCAAACCTCACTGGGGCATCTGGGAACACTGCATGGAAATTCCCACCTGGGTGACCTGGGGGGAAGCAGAGATACCTTCTCTGCGCCCCTTGTTACCTCTGCACTCCTTTCTGAGTGTTACGCACTTTATAGTGCAAAAATTTAGGAACATATGTTTGTTTTATCAATTCCTTCCCTGTTTCCTGAGCTGTGGTTCTCTTCACTACACAGGAGGGAAGTCAAGCGTGTTGTGATTAAGTATTCCTCACCAAACCTGGTAGATTAGAGAGGCTGCAGGAACTGCTGACAGCTTTGCTTTTAGCTCTGGGCTATGAACACTCCAGTGGGGAAGGTCATGTGCAGAGGAGCAGTGAGAAGACAGCAAGGAAAGCCTTGTCTGATTGCTTTGGGAAGGTGTCAGGTGTTCTCCTGACTGTAGCAGTTATCCTGGCTATTTACCACTTCCTCTTCATGTCTGTCCTGGCAGGTGACCTAATCCACCTTGTCAATACAGTGTCACAAGAATCCAAGCCCCAGGAGCTGCTTGCTGATTCCCACAATTTGCTGCTGGCTCCCAAAGCCTACAACCTCTCTTCCAGTCTGATGCGAATCCTCATGAAATCCCGGGTGCTGAACGAAGAGCCCCTCGAGCTGGTGGGAGGAGAAATTAAGGCCACAGGCAAGAGGTCTGACCCCTTTAACTTGCTTTGCTATGAAAACACACCAAACTGCCAGTTCTCCATCCCCCAGGCCTTCAACTCCACCCTCTCCAACCTGACGGATGTCATCCAAGTCATGTTCCAAGTGGACTCCAATCCCTTCCCTTTTGGGTACATCAGCAACTACACCGTGTCCACCAAGGTCGCCTCCATGGAGTTCCAGACACACAACGGGGTGCAGATCCCCATCGGGAGCCTGGACTCTGAAAAAGCCATCACTGTGATGGTCTCAAACAACACAGACCCCGAGAATCTCGTGGCTGGCACTGAAGTCATCGAGGCAAGAACGTCTGTGAACCTGATTGTGATCATGGAGAGCAACAACAGGGAAGCAGGACTGCACTTCCAGCTCACCTACAGAGTCCTCAATGGTAGGGCAAACAAATCCATCTCTTTTTTAATTCTCCTCTGGGAGAGGAGGGCTGGGTGTGAGGGATAACCGGTGTAGGAAGGGATGCCAGGTGTTGGCAGCAGGTTCCACACTGTGTGGTCAAGGTTCTGGATGTCCTGGACAATCTCCAGTGCCCAGTGTCATCCTTGCTTGTGAATTCTGAGAAGCCTTTTGCTCTTCCCAGTCCTTCTGCTGAGCCACATTAGCCCTGGAGGGCATTGTCCAGTCTCTGTCCCGAGCAGATCCAATGGTATCCAGTGCCCAGGGATCCTCTGAGGTGCACACTGAGAGAGCACGGTCCAGACAAGCATCTCCCACAACTTTCTGTGTTCCTTATACTCTTCCCTGAGCCCCAGTGCTGGCAGCAGACCTGTGGTTGAGTCTCCCAGGGGTTTTAAAAGCCATTTCTGTTCCTTCCCCTCCCTACAGAGCATTACCTGGCCAGTGAGCCCGAGCCCTTCATCATGGCCTATCTCCATCACGAGCCCGAGCCCAATGAGCACAACTGCTCTGCCTCCAAGAGAATCAGCCTGGATGCCTTGGCTGGAAGTGACCACAAGCTCTACACCTTCTTCACCTCACCCAGGTAAGAGAAGCCTCCCTGGTAGTCCCTGTCAGCCCCAGGCTGTGCTGTGGATGCATGTGAGGGCTGCTCAGGTGGTCTGTGGAACCCCTGAGTATCTGCTCTGCCAAAGGGTGTAAATTATACCACGTTCACTGGGCTTTTCCTCCTTTTTGAGTGCATCCCTGCCCCTGCAGCTGGATGCTTACCCTGGACACACCTGCACCAGAATGGGGCTGGTGTCCCTTCAGGAGGTGGGGGAATCATCTCCTTGCTCATTCCCTTCTCCAGAACAGATGATCCCATCCAGAAATACTACCTGAACATCACCAACCACTTCAGTTGGTCGCCAGTGGAGGTGACCCTGGGGCTGTACACGTCCCTGTGCCAGTACTTCAGTGAGCAGGAGAAGCGCTGGAAGACGGAAGGAATTGTCCCCCTGGAGGAGACCAGGCCAGACCAGGCCGTGTGCTTGACCCAGCACCTCACAGCCTTTGGGGCCAGCCTATTTGTGCCCCCAAACTCTGTCCAGTTCATCTTTCCGGTGAGTACAACAAAGCAGAGGCTGTGCAGTGTTGTCACACATACAACAGGTTGTTCTCAGCTGGAGCAAAGCCTCAGGCTCCTGTTGGCTTCATGTCCAAGCTGGCACCAGGCATCTGGGAGCCTTTGAGAGGTGCAGATGGGCACAGCTCAGGGGAAGCTGTGTCCCCTGGTTGGGAATCCTGGCTGGAAAGAGACCTTTGCAGATGGCTTTAGTCCCTGGCCTGGACACCTTGCACTGTGTTCCCTTCTTAGGGAGATGCCAAACATTCCTCCCAGCTGTCACCCAGCACTGTTTGATCCCAGGGAGTCGCACCTGCCAGCTGCTCCCTGCATCCCAGGGGCATCCAGGCTCTTCCTCGCTCTGTCCCTGTGACATGAGCAGGAGCAGGGAGCTCCTGGCAGCTGCTGCCGGCTCTTCGAGGCCACGTCTGTGAGCGGGGCGATGGCCAGAAAGGAGGCAGGGAATGGGAACGGGATCCTCCTGGGGTTGCCTTTCAACACTTCTCTTTTCTCCAGGCTCCAGGCCCAGGGCTGAACTACATCGTGCTGCTGACATGTGCTGTGTGCTTTGTCACCTACTCGGTGGCCGCGCTGATCGTGCACAAGCTGGACATGATCGACATGAACCGAGTGGGGGTGATTCCCTTCTGCGGGAAGAACGGGATGTACAAATACGAGATCCTGGTGAAAACAGGCTGGGGCAGAGGGTCAGGTGAGCCCACAGCCTGCTCCCGTGCATGGGTCCCAGGGGGACACCTATAGTTCACTTGAGGTCCCAGCTCAGCACATCACACTCTGAATGCTCCTTGCAGGGCCCAGAGCTGAGCTGCAGCTCAGGGCATCCCACAGCATTCCCAGTTTTTATTGTGTGGTGATGGGGCAGGTCAAGAGAATGGTTTGGGTTGGAAGGTTCCTCAAAAACCTTCTGGTTCCAACCTCTTGACATGGGCAGGGACACCTTCCACTAGCCCAGGCTGCCCCACCACTGGCTGTTGTGGTGGGACAACCAATTGCTGCTGGAAGGAACCACCCAAGAAATTCCCCCATCCTGCCTTCCCTGACTGGGCTGTGGTTGCAGGGACAGAGATTGTTCCTCACTTCTGACCCTCTCCTGCCGAATGGGCCCTTTGGATGGATCCTTTTGCTGTCCTTCAGGATCCATCATTTTGTTCCAAATCTTTCCCAGCGGCAGGCAGGCATGCAGTTTGGCTTCTGTTCGGGGGCTGGGTTTGCAGATAGAGCTGTCACAGGCACTGCTGGGGACCAGCTGCACCTCGGGTGGGCTTACCTAAGGGAGCCCCTTCCTTCCCTGTAGGTACCACGGCCCACGTGGGCATCGCCCTGTATGGGGTGGACAATAAAAGTGGCCACAGACACCTGGATGGGGACAACGCCTTCCACCGCAACAGCCTGGATGTGTTCCAGATCGCCACGGAGCGGAGCCTGGGCAGCATCTGGCGCATCCGCGTCTGGCACGACAACAAAGGTGGGACATGGAGGGGCCACGTCCTGGACCTGGATGGGGGACCTGGCCTGTGGTGACCCGCTGGACTGGGGGACATTGCTGGGGGACATGGAGTCTCCCTCACAGACTGGCCAGGTGCCACCCCAGACACAGACGATGCAATGTCCTGCGCGCTGTGACCATAAATGTCACCTCAGGGTGAGCTGGCTGTGCCACGCTTCCCTCTTGGGTACTGTGCAGTGCTCATCAATGACAATCACGTCACAAAGAACTGCTGCTGTCCCACTGACAGGGCTCCTGTGGCCCCCTCAGCTTCGCAGGCTCACACAGAACATGTGCCATGAAATATTCCCTTGTCTCTCCCCGTTCAGGACTGAGCCCCTCGTGGTACCTGCAGCACGTCATCGTGCGGGACCTGCAGAGCAGCAAGAGCTATTTCTTCCTGGTGAACGACTGGCTGTCGGTGGAGAGTGAGGACAACGATGGCCTGGTGGAGAGGGAGGTGTTTGCTGCCAGTGAGTGCTCCACCTCCCCTGGGTCCTTCTCACCCCTGGCACCTGGGCCCCTGCTTTTCTCCAGGCTGAGCTCCCCCAGCTCCCTCAGCTGCTTGTGGTGCTCCAGCCTCTTCCCCAGCTCTGTTCCCTTCTCTGGACATGCTCCAGCCCCTCCATGTCTTCTTGTGAGGTTCCTAGAACTGACCCCAGGATTGGTGGTGCCTCAGCAGTGCCCTGCACAAGGGACAGGCACTGCCCTGCGGGGGAGCATTGGCCACACTGTTTTTGGTACAAGCAAGGTGCTATTGGCCTCTTGCCCACCTGGACACAGTTGGGCTCGTGTTCAGCCACTGTCGCCCCCAGATCCTTTTCTGCTGGGCAGCTTTTCCAGCCACTCATCCCCAAGCCTGGAGCACTGCATGAGGAGGGACGTTGTGGATGCGGTGTGGATACCTCTGGAGTATCAGTCTGTTGGGAGGGTCGTGGCCAGCCCAGCCAGATCCCCTCCGTGGTGCAGCCACCCTGAGTCTGTCACTTTGTCCCCAGGTGAGAGCGAGCTGAGGAGCTTCTGGCGGATCTTCGTGGCGGAGCTGCAGCGCGGCTTCTTTGAGAAGCACGTGTGGCTGTCGCTGTGGGACCGCCCGCCCCGCTCCCGCTTCACCCGCGTCCAGAGGGCCACCTGCTGCTGCCTCCTCATCTTCCTCTTCCTCTGCGCCAACGCCGTGTGGTACGGTGTGGTGGGCAACGTCCACCTCAGGTGTGTAAGTGGTGTGGTGGGCAGTGTCCACCTCAGGTGTGTCCCCGGGTCCCCAGCCAGTCCCAACCTGCTCAGAACCCTCCTGCCTGTCCCATTGAGGCAGGACAAATCTTCCATCCACTGGGAAGAGCTTCCTTGCTTGTGCCTTGAGTCTGCCCTCCCCATTCTAAGGAGTCTGGGACCAGGACATGGATGATGGATGACCAAAGACAATCTGATTTTGGTTTTCAGGCCCATTTTCTTCTCTGCACATCTGGAATTCCTGGTTGTGCACTTCTGTCTCCTGCTTGCTTACCTGGCAACCCCAAATGCTCCTGCTGACACCTGTCTCTGATCCCTCTTTGATTCCCTGCAGCAACGTGGCCGTTTCCAGCCTGATCCCTGTCAGTGTGGACACGGTGGCTGTTGGCCTGGTGTCCAGTGTGGTGGTTTACCCTCTCTACCTGGTCATTTTATTTCTCTTCCGGATGGCTCGTGGCAAGGTAAGGAGGGGGGTTGGTTGCAGGCTGCTCAGATGGGTGGGAGGCCACCAAGTTCACTTTTGGGAGGCTGAATTCTGCCTTTCCTGGGACCTCACTCCTCCAGCTGGGCTGTGCACTTGCCCAGTTGTGCTGCACCAGGGCCAGACCCTTCCCTGGTCTCTGCCTCCCTCCCTGAGCTCAGATCACTGCTGGACTCTGGCAGGGCCCAGGCACCAAAAGGGCAGATTTTAGAAGCTGTTCAGGCACTTCCTCCCTCAGGATTTCAGTGTGTGACAGGCACCCAAATGCCAAAGGCAGAGCCTGGGAGCTGCTCAGTGGAGCCTCTCTGATGTCTGCCGTGGGTCCAAGCTCAGCTGGCTGAGCAGAGCTGTGGTGAGGCAGCTGGGAAGGGATTAGATGGGGATTTCACGACTAGTTAAGCACAATTAGCAGCCCCATTAAGTATTGCAGCCAGCTGCTCAGGGACTGATGAGCAGCAAACATGGCTGATGCTGCTGACAGCACACAGGAAAAGCTTTCAAACTCGGGGACTTTGTGGGAGCTCGTACCTGGGACAGCCTGGGTGGCCCTGGCTGTGGCACATGTGGGTACGGGTGTCTGAGAGGCCGTGGAGGATGGACATGTGCCTGTTCTCAGCAGCAGTGGCAGTGTCACCTCCGTCCCTCCTCGTGTGCCCTGCAGGTCTCCATCAGCCACACAGTGACTCACTCAGACCAGCAGTCCCTGGAGATCGACAACTACCTGGACTCCTCAATCCTTGACAGCTCCTTCCCCACCTTCCCTGGCCTCCAGGCAGAGGTAACTGCTTCCCTCCCCACAGCTGGGCAGGCTCCTGGAGCTGTGGGCCCAGGGCTAAGAGCAGCTCAGTGACTCCCGATGTTCCCAACCAACTGCTTTGACCAGGCACAAACCTGTGTCGTGTTCCTGAAACGTTTCTGTTTCCCCCAGGCCTTCTCTGAGCAAACCAAAACAGATCTGTTCCTGGAGGACTCCAAGAGGTGAGTGGGGTTCTGGGGATGGAGCAAGCAGGACTTTAGTCTCTACTTTGCTGGGCTTGGCTTGTGCTCCCACAGCTGTTTCCCTCTGCAGTCTCACACAGTTCTTTTCTTGTGCTCCCCACATTCCTGACCGCCCCCATTCCCATTTTCCCACAGCCTGGTGCGGTGGCCCTCCAGCGAGGCCCTGCTCAGCTGGCCAGACCTGCTGAGTGACCCCTCCATCATGGGCAACACCATCCAGAAGCTGAAGAGAGGCCGGGCCAGCCGCCACCTGGGGCTCGAGGCCCCGCTGGCCACCGAGGAGGACACTTTGTCCCTTGGGATTCACCAGGGACAGCCCCGGTACTTCTCGGCCTCAGGTGAGCCCCCCTGGCTCAGGGCAGAGGTGGAACAGCAGAGCTGCTGCCATCACCACTGGCCTCACTCTGAAGGGCAGGGGAGGAGGGTTGTGTCTGCTCTGGAGGGATTTTAGTGTGGGAAAGCAGAAATCCTGGTGGGCATCAGACTGAGGTGGGTGGTCCCACACTGCCAGCAGACTGGGAGCCAGGAGAGGTGTGTTCCCATGGGAATGCTGCAAGCAACCAGCACTTCCTCACTGGTTGCAAAGCCACAGTGTGTCCCTGAGCCTCTGGAAGTGGCTTGAGAAGGAGAACTTGGCCTCCTGAACCAGCAGGCTCCTGGTGGTTCCTGTGGCTGAGCTGGGATAGGCAGGAGCTGTAGGAGAGGGAGCAGGGCAGGGCTGTCCCAGGGAGAAGGACATCACCATGACCCTCCTCCTCCTCCTCCCCAGTTCCACCACGTGGCTGAGCTGTGTCCTGGTGTGGTGCTGGGTGCTGAGCTCCTCTCAATGCTGTCTGTGCTCTCTCTTTCCCAGATGAGGATCTGATCCGGCAGATCCTGGCAGATGGAGCCAGCGGCATCTCCCACTCCCAGGACCTGGGGCCGTACATGAGGGCAGAAACAGATCTGATCTCAGGCCTGTGAGTGTTCGGGGAGCAGAGTCCCCATGGAGCCAGAGCCTCCCACACAGCTGAGCTGAGCTGGGTTTGGGACACTTTCACGGGTCACTCTGTTCCTGCTGGCCATGAGTCCTGCAGCCCCTACAGCCATAGCTCCAGGAGGGCACTGCCACCCTTCCAGGAACCTCCTGGAATGTCCCTTAAAGCCCAGCTGTGTCTCCAGCACTTTTGGACTGCAGGCAAAGTGCTGGGATGAGGGTTCACTTCATGGCACTGATGGGAGGGAGAAGGGGATTCTACCCAAATCCCTGTTGTGTTACCGTGCCCAGGACACCCTGCTGGGCACCCTGACCACCACCCCCAGGGCTGGCAGCCCACCAGCCACTGCAGAGTGGCAGGCCAAGGGAAGGGAGGGGCTGTCAGGCCTTGTCCGTGAGACACAGAGCAGTGTCTGTACTTCGGGGATGTGTGTGATGTCCCAGGACTGGTGCTGGCACTGGAGTTCAGCCCCCTTGGTGCCAGCCTGCTCAGCACAGAGCCAGCAGTGGCACAGCTCTCACCAAGCTCCCCCTGTGCCTGGCAGGTCCAGCGTTTTCGGGGAGAAGGTGGAGACTGTCATGATGCAGAGGCTGAACGACAAAGGGCAGAACGTGGCCCCTCCTCCCAGGGAAGTGAGCAGATCAGCCAAGTCCACCTGGACAGGTACCTGGGACAGGGCCCATCCCACACTACAGCACTTTGGGGGCACAGTGGGGTAAATGGAAAATAAAATAGAAAAGGAGCCTTAGGAAGGGCTGCTCCCTGCTTGGGATGTCGCTGCTATTTCCTGCCAGCTTCTCTTGGAGCCTGGATCTCAGTAAGCCCTGGGCCAGCACTTGTGCTGTGACAGTCCCTGCAGTGTCCCCTGGGGAGACTCCTGCTCCCTCCTCCCCCAGTTACTCTGCTCCCTGCACCCTCTGCAGCCGCCAGTTGTAGAAATGTGTGGGATGATCCCTCCAAACTCACCCAGGACTGGTGGCAGGCTCTCTGCTGGGATGAGTGCTGAGCTCAGCCCTTCCTGTGCCCACTGGGACCCTTTGCAGTGATGTTCACACTCGCTCTCCCCGCCCCCCCCCAGTTGCAGACCAGACGTTCAGGAAGCGCCTGCTCCCGCCCTGGTGCTCCCTCCTGGCTCATGGCATCAGCTTCCTGCTCTTCGCCACCTCCGCGGGCGTCTCCGTGTGGATCGGGGTGGGCTTTTCCTCCAGCGTGGCCCTCATGTGGCTCATCTCAGGGATATTCAGCTTTCTGGCATCATTCCTGGTCTGGGAGCCCCTGAAGGTGAGGATGGCACAAGTGCACCGGCACAGACCTGTACCTGGAATTAATAGCTGGAATTAACTTGTCCAGCTGCTGATCACAGTCATGGAATTGTTAAGGTTGGAAAAGCCATTTTAAATGATCAAGTCCAACCAGCACCACCACCGTGTTCACCACTAACCCATGGCCCCAAGTGCCATATCCATGTGGTTTTTGAACACTTCCAGGGATGGTGAATCCACCACTGCCCTGGGCAGCCCCTTCCAATGCTTGACAACCCTTTCCATGAAGAAATCAGGTCAGAGTGGACACTGTATGCATTGAATGGTCACTCCTATCCCCATATCCCTCAGGAAGGGTAGGATGTGGACACCAGCAGCACAATGCTTGGCAGGGCTGGTGGCAGGGCTGGTGGCTCTTGGTTTTGAAGGTGCAGGTAGGAGCTGTGCCATGCTGGCTGTGCCAAGGGGCCCACGGGAGCTGCTGCTGGAATGCTGAGGTGACACAGCTCCCTGCAGGCTCAGCACTCTCCCTGTGCCCCAGGTGCTGCTGGAAGCCCTCTATTTCTCCCTGGTTGCCAAGAGGCTGCACCCAGAGGAGGACGACACCTTGGTGGAGCAGCCCTGCGTGGAACACGTGTCTGAGAGAATCAGCAAAGTCCGGCCCCCACAGGGATTCGCCCTCTTCCAGGCCAAGGAGGAAGCCAGGAAGGTCAAAATGCTGCACAGGATGCTCAAGGTGGGACATCTGCTGCCTGGTGCCCAGGGGTGAGACACGTCCAAGTGTGGGTCCTCCCAATCCAGCTGGGATCCACTGAGTGCTTGGCTCTGGCATCTGCCTCAGTTTCTCCATCTCTGGATCTGATCCTGTTGCATGGCTGTGGAAAGCACTGCTCTGCTGCAGGATTGGGATCCAGCCCTTCCATGCAATCCCATTTTTACTCTCTGCTTCCCAGAATTTCCTCATCTACATGATGTTCCTGCTGGTGGTCCTGCTCACCAACTACGGCGACGCCTCCCGCACCAGCCGGGCCTTCCTCCTGCAGAGCTCCATCAAACAGCAGCTGGGCAGCAACGACTTCCTGCTCATCCAGAGGTACCTGCCAGCCCCTGGCGGGGTCAGGGGGAGTTGGCTCTTGGGTCGTGCTCCACAGTGTCTGCCATAAGAGGTTCCTTGGTGCCCACGCAGAGCTGGGCACTCCACAGCAGTGAGCAGGTCCCATCTGTCCCTGTAGTTCTGCTGCTCCACTGGAGAGCAGAGGGGCCTGTGGGGATAGAGAGATTTCATTTCTCTGAGGTTTAGAGAGGTTCCCAGTGGGAAGAGGCGGTGGGAGTTGATGTTGATCTTTCTGGAGCTGCTCGAAAGAACACGAATTTCTGTCTGCATAATTCACAGCCACAAGTTGTAGCCATGAACAAGGTCACGAGAGCCAGAAATGACATCCCGTCCAGAGTCTGCCTTTCCTCACTCTGCACAGAAGTTTAACTGGGTTAAATTTTCCCAGCTGGTTTTCCACACCCCTCGGAGCTCGCAGCAGCCCAGTCTGGCACTGGGGATCCCTGGGCTGGGGGTGTGTCTGTGCAAAGCCCTTGGCTCTCTGTACACATCAGTGTGGCTTGTTCATGCCTCAAAGTCACTGAAACTTTGACTCACCAATCTCACACCTTCCCCCCTGCAGGTCAGATCAGTTCTGGGTGTGGATGTCTCAGGTGTTCTTGCCTTACCTGTACAACAATGGCTCTGGCCAGGAGAGCCACAGCACCACGCTGGGGACAGCCCGGATGCGCCAGCTCCGGCTGCAGGGAGGTAGGGCAGGGATGGTGGCTCTGCTGTCACAGGGGGAGGTGACAGTCCTGGAGGGGTGAAATGGGCAGGTCTGGGTGTGGCTGGGGCTGAGGGGAGGCAGCAGAGGTTATGGAGGCAGTGGATCATGGAATCCCAGAATGGTTTTCATTGGGAGTGACCTTAAAGCCCATCCCATCCCACCCCCTGCCATGGGCAGGGACACTTTCCACTATCCCAAGGTGCTCCAAGCCCCATCCAACCTGGCCTTGGACACTTCCAGGGATCCAGGGGCAGCCACAGCTTCTCTGGGCACCCTGTGCCAGGGCCTCTTCACTGTCACAGGGAAGAATTCCTCCCCAATATCCCACCTAATCCTGCCCTCTGGCAGTTTGAATCCAGTGATGTATCCAGGGACCAGAGTGCTGGTCCACAGTTTATCTAAGGCCAGTTGGGATGTCTCTGTTCTCCTCCACTTGTACCCAGCTAATCCACTCTCAGTTGGGGGCATGGATATATCATGACTCCTAAATTGGACAGCTCTCTATTTTTATTATTGATATCCATCCTTTTCTGAATCCCTGACTTCTGCATGCCCATTCTCTCACCCTGGTGCACCCGTGGGGATGAGTGTGGAGGGATTGGGAGGAAGGGAGGTGCTGTGAGCTCAGCACTGGCTGTTCTGGCTTCCCATGGCTTACAGATTGGTCTCATTCCAGCTGAGTGCCAGCAGAGTGCCCAGGACATCCTGCAGGGCATGGGCAGTGCCCAGAGGAGCTGCACTGACCAGCACAGCTTTGCCACTGCTGACTATGGAGTGGGCTGGGAGAGCACAGCTGGAAATGGGACAGCGGCGTGGGCACACTCAGCACCTGACCTGGCAGGGTAAGGGCTGCCCTGCCTGCTCCCACCCCTGCTCTTCCTGCAGGGATCCTTACAGACCTCTCTAAGGTCTTTACAGGTGCCCCGAGTTGTTCCCAGCCCTCACAGCCCCTGAGCCTGTCAAAGGGCACATGGACATGGAAATTCCAAAGGGTCTGAACAGCAGCATCGTGCTGTTCTGGGGGCCCAGGGGCAGCAGGTTCAACTCTGCACCTTCCAGGGCACAGACAGGGCAGGGGAACGCAGCAGCCCAGGAGCAGCACTCAATTTCTGCTCAAGGGGGGATGACAGGAGGTTGTCCTGCACCCTGGGCATAAATCACACTTGGTTTCTGTTCTGGTTTGTCCCCAGAGGCCTCTCCATGTGAGTCTTGGCCACCACAGGGCTTGAGGCTGTTTTGAGGTTGGGAGCATTGAGGTGGATCAATGCACCCCTCTAATTTGTCTTGTGAAATAAATCCTGAGGGTTAGGATCTGCATCTGCACACTTGATCCTGGCCTCTCATGTAGGAGAGCAACCAGTGTCCTCCAGCCTCACCCATGGCTCCTTTTCTTCTGCAGGATCTGGTACTGGGGCTACATCTCCTTCTATGACAGCAGCGGCTATGTGCAGGAGCTGGGCCCTTCCCTGGAGGAGAGTCGGGCTCAGCTGGAATTCCTGCAGCAGCACACGTGGATCGACAACATGTGAGTGTGGCAGGGGCAGAGAGAATGTCCTGCTGTCACCTGGGCCCCTCGGGGGTGCTGCTGGAGTGTCACAGGGACACAGGATGGATGTCCCAGCCAACAGTGGCCCCAGAGCTGGTGTTGTCTCAGCCCCTGAGCTGCTCCTGTCCCTCTGCAGGAGCCGGGCAGTGTTTGTGGAGCTGCTGCAGTACAACCCCAGCGTGGATCTGCACGTGGCCGTCACCCTGCGCCTGGAGTTCCCTGGGGCCAGCCAGGCCATCGCCGCGGTCACCATCAGCCCCTTCCCCCTGCTGCGGCTCAGTGGGGGGGTCACCCTGCAGCTCCTCATGATGGTCAGTGTGGGACCTGCCCTGCAGCCCCTTTCCTCTACATGGGGGGCTCTGGGGACCCTCACCCGGGCTGGTCACTGTGGACTTGAGCTGCCCTGCCTGAGGCCACTTGTCCCCAAGTCTGTTACCCTGCCTGGGTTTGGTGTCAGCAGAGCCCTCGTCCCCTGGATGCTGCCACCCTGCCACAGGGGCATTGGGTGTGGGCACTGGGGAGCTTCAGGAGGGATTGGGGTGTTGGATGAGCAAGGAAGGCAGGGCAGGATAAAAGGGGTGGTCCAGGGGTGTAACTTGGCCTGGTTTGGGGGATTTTGCTCTCCCGGGGTGCTGCAGGGTCCCCTGGTATAGCACAGCAGTCAGGGCTTGTCCTCTCATCTCCTGGTAACTTCTCTATTCCTCCTTTCTTGGTAATCTCTCCATAACCTCTCCTGGTAACCTCTCTGTTCGTCCCCCAGGTTTTCCTCATGCTGTTTGTGGTTTACTTCGTGGTGTCGGAGTCTCTGGCCATCAAGAAGGAAGGCAGAGCCTACTTCACCCTGTGGGGCAACTACGGCCAGTGGGTTTTCATCCTGCTCACCACATGCACAGTGCTGGTGCACCTCAGCCAGGCCACCCTGGCTGACCAGCAGTGGCTCAGGTACCTCAGCAACCGCAGGGGCTTCACCAACTTCTACCAGGTGGCCTTCCTGAGCTCCGTCTTCAGCAGCCTGACCGCATCCCTCCTCTTCCTCCTGACCGTGCAGGTAGGGGTGGGCTGGGGGAGCAGCACGTGGGTGGTGGGTGCTTTGACCATCCTGTGCTTGTCACCCCTGCACAGTCCTGGCAGGGGCAGAGCAGGTGGCAGGGAGGCCACGTGTGTCTCTGCTGTGCACTTTGGGTCTCTGAGGCCTCTGGGCCCTCGATTCCCTTGGGGAATTCAGCCAAGCGTGGCTGATGGGATGATTCTGTCTGTAAGGAACCTGTGGACTGGGGTGTTTGTACTCTGATGGGGTTTGGGTTTCCCATGTGTTTGAGAGACCCTTTCTGGGCAGGGGCTGTGTCTATAACTCCCTCCTCTCCCCTCCCAGGCTGCCCAGCAGCTGCGCTTTGTCCGGCAGTGGTCAGTGTTTGGGAAGACCTTCCAGAAGTCCATGAAGGAGCTGATGGCTGCAGGGGTGGCCTTCGCCCTGCTCCTCCTGGCCTACGCCCAGCTCGGCTTCCTGGTAACCACTCCTGTGCCCCTCCCTCACAGGGGGCCTGCTGCTGGTCCTGCTGCCCCTTGTCCCTCCCCGTGGTGTGACACGAGCAAAGCCCCTGGGTCCCTTGGGTGCTCTCTGCCCACTCTGCCACCGGCACCTTTGGCCAGGGGCTGTCCCTGTCCCAGTCCATTTGTGGGCCACCCCTCAGGGCCCGTGTGGGAGGGGATATTGTGGGTCATGGGAACACTTTGCTGCTGCTCCCTTCTCATCACATCTCCTCTGTCCCTCTGCAGCTCTTCTCCTCCTCCTCCGAGTCCTTCCGCAGTGTGGGCAGCAGCCTCCTGCTGCTGCTGGCCCTTCTGCGGGGCAGCGCCAGCCTCCGGCCCTGCCTGCCCGAGGCCTCGGGGCTCTACTGCCTCTTCTGCACCACCTACATCGTGCTGGAGGTGTGGATCGTGCTGCGGCTGCTCGCAGTGGTGCTGATCCACAGCTACCGCGAGATGCACTCCGAGCTCTACCGCCCCGCCTTCGAGCCCCAGGACTACGAGATGGTCGAGCTGTTCGTGCGCAGGCTCAAGATGTGGATGGGCTTCAGCAAAGCCAAGGAGGTGAGGGCAGCCTGGGGACTCTGTGGAAAAGGGGTCTGGTGGCACAGAGCAGCATCCACCATCCTTCGCTTTTCCCTGCCTCTGGCTCCTTCCTGCAGCCGGGTTCCTCTGGCCGGCGAGGGCTGGAGCAGTGGCCACCCCTGGGGGCCCAAGGGCTGGGTTACTGATGGGGAACCCTACGGACGTCGGCTGCCTGTTCTCAGCCCCACAGTTCCACGTGGCTTCATCTGGGATCCAGCCCCGGCCCGTCACACCAGGAACGGCTGGGAGCAGCCCTGGAGCTGTTTGGAGTGTTCCCACTTCCCAGCTCCTGCCCTAACCCTGCCCCTCCTCCCCTCTTCCCTCCCAGTTCCGGCACAAGGTGAGGTTCGAAGGGATGGAGCCGCTGCCCTCCCGAGACTCCAGCGACTCCAAGTCCTTCCGAGGCCCCACTCCCAGCGCTGCCTCCGACAGCTCCAGGGCCTCCACGTCCTCCAGCCAGCTGGACGGGCTGAGCCTCGTGCTGAGCACCCGCGACAGCCTGGAAGTGGACGCTGACATCCAGCGCCTCCTCTCCCTCTTCGAGATGCTGCTGGCGCAGTTCGACCGCGTCAATCAGGTGACGGAGGACGTGTCCCGCATCGAGCACCTGCTCGAGTTCTCCCGCAGCCGCCGCGCCCGCAGGAGGCAGCGCGGGCCCGAGGGAGACCCGGGCCGGGGCTGCTCGGGCAGCTCGGAGCAGGGCCCGTCCCCGGAGCTGTCGGACATGGACACGCTGTCCCCGCGCTGTGCCGGGGTCGTGCCGGGCGGCCGGGGCTCGGTGCCCGGCCGGCTGCTGCGGGCCAGCCGGGGCGTCAGCGCGGCCGCGGGGTCACCGGGCAAGCCCTGTGCCGCCAGGAGGAAACGGCCCCTGCGGGCCAAGAACCGGGTGCACCCCACGGTCAAGTAACGGGGGTGCAGGAGCGATGCCCTGGGAGGGCTTTGCCGAGGGTGGGCTGTGCCCGCCCGGAGCTGCCGCGGCGGCTGGGCCGGCCGGGCACAGGGGCTCTCCCGCCACGCCGCTGGCACGGCCACCGGCCTCCAGAACCGGCCCCACGGGAGCATTCCAGTGTTACAGGTGGAAGGGGAGAAGGCCGAGCCTTTCCCCGGGGGATGAGCAGGTGCAGGAGATCCCCGCTGGCTCACAGGGAGCAGCTGTGGGTGTTCGACGGCCCCGGCTGCAACCGGCCACAGGTGGGGGCTGGAGTGGGCACAGGGGGACGGGACAAAGCTCCCCCCCTTCCCTGCTGGCTGTGCCGGATGGGAAAGGGAGAGGAGAGCCCCGGGCTTTGAAGGTTTGAACCAAGTCTTGGATTTTTGTCGACCAGACGCACTGTGGAGGAAAGCGACAGCTTTCGAGAAGGTATTTAACCCACCTTGTTTTTTAAGCATAAATAGATATATAGAGAAATGCTATCTACACCCGGAGCAGTTAATTTCCAGTATTGGCTACTTTTATCCTCCAGAAATCGGTACTATTATTTGTATTTAAAGAAATCCAATATTTAAAACAAAGGACATTGCAGCGAGCTGGGGACAAGAGACCCCTGGGCTGCCTCAGCCACCTCCGAGTGTGGGGTTCCCAAACTCCCAGCGTGGGATTCCCAACTCCCAGTGTGGGGTTCCCAATGTGCTGGTGTCACTGCGGTCCTCACCCGCCCTGTCCCCCCGCCGTGGCCCCGGGGTGCAGGCGCCGCTGGCTGCTTGGCTTCTCTAACCCAAGGAATGTATTGCTCTAAGTATATGTATTTTTTTTTGGTTTACTTGTTCCTATGTACTGCCCAGCACTTTAAACAAGGCTTTCCTCGGCTACCAGTGACACGTGCGAGCTAAGAATGGGATAATATATCACAAAAGCAGTATTTTGTTTGTTTAAATCATAAACTGAAATGGGCAGGGAGGAGGGGAGCGCAGCCTTAGCTCAGGCAGCGCTGCCAGCACCTTCCCTGAGCACAGAGGAGGCAGGCGAAGCCCTGAGGGAGCTTTTTTTTTGGGGTCCCTCCAGCCCTGCCAGCTGGGATTCACCATGTGCTGGGCTACAGCTGCTGGGCTACAGCTGGCCTGTGCCATGGGGCCCCCCAGATCACAGCCTGGGGGTGCCTGAAGCCCACCCCCAGGGGCTGCCTTCCCCTTCTCAGCCCCATTTCACCTTATGGCTATTGTAAGTAATTTATACGGGGTTTGTTTGGTTTTTAAATGTATATATTTTTGTATGTTTGCTATATTTTCATAGCATCGGTACCGTGTTTGAAACATGTAGATAGGAGACAGAACACTATTGTCAGAGTTATTTAAAGGATGTATTAAGTGCTTCTTCCTGGGAATGTCCCGTGTATATAAGGATTGGGTGTCTGTGTGTGTGTGGTGTGTGTGCTCTCCTGGGCTGGCTCGGGGCAGTGGCCACAGTTGGGTGGGGAAAAGCCCCCACGTGGGCTCCTCCACGTGTTCCAGAACCTGCTCCATGCTTTGGACAGGTGAGAGGGTGGAAGGGAAGGCTGAGGTGGGCAGAGCTGCAGGGCAGGAGCCTCGGGTTCAACTGCCTCTGGTGTTGGTGGGCCTGGAAGCACCTTCCCAGGGCAGGGGAGACTTTTCCAGGCAGAGAGAGGGGGCTCCTAAAATACTTCCATTGCTCCATCCCCTCCTGAGCCTCCCCTCCAGCCCCTAGCTGTGTTGGATGCTTGTGAAAGTTTCATTCCAGCATCCATGTGCTTCCTTGGCCGTGTGTGTCAGGGTGGCTGCAGGGGACACTGGATGCTCTGGGATGCCTTTGGGACAGGTCTAAGTTACCTTTGGAAAACTCAGGTGCTGTGCAGGACAGATGTTGTGCAAAGGTTGCGGAGGGATGAGGGCAGGAGAAGACAAGTGAGGTGGTGCTTGGTCAGCATGGAGGTCTTGGAAGAGCAGAGGGCACAAAGAAGTGGAGTGCAGAGGGGAGAAATCTAATCTTGGTAACCAGGACAGGTTGGTAGTGGCAGAAAGGCAGGTGGGAGAGGGCAGAGAAGGCCCAGAGGGCAGGAGTGGGACAGGCAGGATCCCAGAGGGTGCCTGGAGCAGGCAGAACCAGCAGCTGGAGGCTGAGCCCAGGGCTGGGACCAGGTGCTGGTCAGCTTTGTGCTCTGTGCTCAGAAAAAATCACTGGTTTTCAAGCCAGATAGAAAATTATTTGCCTTGGATTTTTTTGTTCAACTTCCCAGGCAGCACAGCACCAGGCTCAGCTTGGCACGACTATGACTCCTTTTTGGTGACAGGGACAGTGCCAGGTCCCCAAGGCAGTAAGAGGAGCAGGGGGGAGGTGTCCCAGAGACCTGGGATGTCCCCAGGGCTGGAGTCTGTCCAGCTCCAAAGCTCCTTTCCCCACACCTCTGCCCTGGCACAGCCCCTCTCACCTGTGTGGAGCACCAGGGGTGTAGATCCAACCCCTCCGAGGGCCCTGTGGGAATTTTCAGTGATTGAAATGTCCCAAATTAACCAAGCAGGTCTTGGAAATCTCTTGAAGAGCCAAAAAGTTCAGTTCCTGATGCAGAGGTCAGTTCTCAGCTTGAGTGTCCTCATTAGAAGAGGTTGGGAATAGGAGGGAAGTGTGGGAAGGAGACAGAGGCAGGAGGAGCTAGCAGGGCCCCAAATCCTTGGAGCAGCCATTCCTAAGCTAAGGGGCAGCTGGAACAAAGATGCTCCCTAAAATCCATCAGGATTTTTGTTCCCAAGTGCCTGTTCCTTGCCCTGCGTGTGTGTGAGTGTGACTCGGTGTGTGTGTGACTTTACCAAGTGCTCCTTCTGATCAGAGAGGAGCAGAAACGGGATCAGACAACTGCCCTACTTCTGGCCTTCCCTGAAGTACGGAGAGCAGCTCTGCCCCCCACAGTTCCTTGAAAAGCCCAGCCCTGCGTGGTGGGCAGCACCCACAGCTTCCAGCACTCACAGTTCTCAGTGCAGCAGTTCCTGTGCCAGCTCCAGCAGCATCCCAGGGTCCCCTCCATGTCCCAGCTAAGGCTCGTCTGCAGCCAGAGGCATTTAGTCATGGAGTTACACCCTCACAGCAATAAACTTGACTCAAAGCCCATAAATCCCCCTGAATGTATATTTTTGTGTCTGTAGTCACCGAGAGATGGTGTCTTATTTATTGCCTTGAATCTCACAATGATGCATTAGGATCAAGCTGCTTAAATAAAAAATGAAACCCCCATCCATTCGTTCCAAGGGAGAGGGAGGGACTTCTGTAAGTGCCTTATTTTTTTAATTTTTTTTTTTTTTTAAAGAACAATGATTGTGACCAAAATGCCAATGGTTCCTGTCTGGTCAGCATTTCACTGCAAACAAAAATGGTGTATTTTGTAACTGTGGGGATGTTTCTTTTACAAACTGACAAAGTCAAATAAACACTGACTGCTGAAATGAAACCTGGCTCAGGTGGTTTTTGTCCTTCTCCAGACACTCCTCCCCACCCCACCCTCATTCTCTCTGCATCCATAATTTTAATTAAGGTCTCCTGCAAAACACAAGACACTTTCTTAAATGCTCCAGCCTATCAGGGCTGGCATTAATGAATGAGCTCACTGGTGAGCCCTGGGGGGTGGCATAAGGACAAAGCTACCAGAATATTCCCCTCCCCAGCACAGAGGTTCCCTGAAGCTGAACCCCAGGGACTATCCCTGGCCAGAGACACAGGAATCCATGTGTCCGGCAGTGGGAGGGGTGGGGGGTGGTTCCATGAGCAACACAGATTGGGAAACTAAAGCAGGAAAGGAGGAAAGATTTACACAATCAGGAAAGAGTTTGAACTTTCTCAGGACATCAAGAACGCACTGATCAGACAAATATTTTATTTCCTTTATAAACACTCAAACACAACGGACACTTGGTGTTCCCACACACCTGCACAGGCGAGGGCTGTCCCTTTGTCCCCTCACCTGTCCCTTCACAGTCCCGCGTGCACATTGCACTTGTCTTCATCTCCCTGCTGTCAGCTATTCCCAAATCCACGCTTCCCACTCAGACAAGGCAGGAGATGAAGTGCTCACAGTATAGTCCAGCTTACGAGGTGCCTCCCAGTTGGGTACTGTAGTGTCTGGTGCCCTCCCTGCCTCAGGATGGGCTGCAAATCCCATTCCAGCTGTGCCCACGTGCCCTACAAGATCCAACTGCACTGCTTCAGCCGCCCCCAAGAGAACCCCTGTCAGGGAATAGGCAAAACTCCTGGGGACAAGGATGCCCCAAGACTTGTCAGCAGTCAAAAAGGGATTTATCAGGTGCATGGGGAAGGATGAGACAACGCAGCATTCCTCCAACCACGGGAAGTTCTGCAGATGGACCCAGAAGCTGGGTCTGAACACCTGGAGTCAGCCCTGGGGGTCAGATTCTTCATCCCCAGGGATGGCTGGCCCAGCTCTGCCCTTCCACTGCTCCCCCTCCCTGTTTGCTGTTACTTCTGGTAGCAAAATAATCTCAGCTGAGGGAGAGAGGCTTTGCTGGGAATACCTCAAAATGAAGACAAACCTTGGGACTTTAAGCAGCATTTTGGGCAGGAGAGAACCCAAATTAACTCCTTCTAGAGCTGGCAGCAGAATGAGTCAGAGGCTGAAGAGTCCAAGTGCTGACAGCCCCAAGGTCCAGGGAGGAGCTGGGATTCTGGGGTGCTCAGAAATAGCAATTGGATTTTCAGTACTTCATATTTCATCCCAACAAAGTCCTCAACAATCCCACAATTCCTGTACCTTCATGTGAGGATCTGCAGAACATCATCCTTTGTCTGCTTCCACCAGGAGCTGGTATGGAAGGAGTCCAAAGAAAGATTCTGCAGGGAAGTTCCCAACAGAGAAGCCTTGAAACAGCTCAAACCAAACCAAACCCAGGGGGTTGGTCCTCTGGGAGCTCTGGGAGCTGGGAATCCAGTGTCCTCCTCTGGGGCATCCAAAGCTCCTGGCAGGTTCAGTGCCAAGTCCACATGCAAGGAGCAGCCAGGCTATGCCTCCCAATCCCTGTGTCCATGCAGGTGCAGGGATCAGCACGCAGGGAACACAATTCCATGGCCTCAGTGTCCCAGCAGGGACACCCTGAGCCTGGCCCTACACGAACTCGGTGAAGTCATCCACAGAAGAGATCAGCCTCTTCCTCTGCCCCGTCTCGTAGGTGGGAGGGGGGTCCTGGGGGATCTGGGGAGGGGGNAGCTGCAGGGGAAGGCCAGGGCTCTGGTACTGTGTCTCTTCCCGGAGCTGAAAGGCAACGGAGAACAGGTGAGTTCCATTCTCTCCAAAACTCTTTCCATTCTCCATCTGGGCAGGGCAGGTTACCCAGGACACTGTGCCAGCACTGAGGGGGTGCCACTCTGTGTCCAGGTATTGGACATGAGGACGAATTTCTCCATGGAAAGGGTGGTCATTCCCACAACAGAACTGGAACTGGATGATCCTTGAGGTCCCTTCCAACCCAAACTCTCTGTGATTCTCTGACCAGCTGGATTCTAACCTCCATACACCCACCCCTCCTCTCACTCAGCAAGTTCTGCCAGCTGGTTTTACCTGCCTTAACTGCAGTAAGAGTCTCAGTAAAGCCCAGTTCTCCCCCTCAGAGCAGCTCCACTCACCCGGTGCCGGAGCCTCTTGATGTGGCGCAGCCTCGCGATCCATTTGGAGGGGTAGGTGTCCGTGGGGTTGGATCTGCTATGGTGGACCTGGGAAGCCATCTGGGTTGGGAAGTGTGGGGAGAAGCAGGGAAAGAGAGGAGCCGCATTAACATAACCACAACAATAAAATTAATCCGATTTTTCAGTGCAGTTTGACAGCAACTGAAATCCAGCTCTGAGTTAGGACTGTTCAGGTGCCAACTCTGGCTTCAAAGTCAAGTAGAAAAGTTGTTTCTTTGCTTTAGCAGGCCCTGCTTGGTTCCTTGGAAGCTGGAGATGGGCCAAGGCAGCAGCTGGAAGCCAGAAGGTCTGGGGGAGCTGGGTGTACTCACATTGGCATGCAGGGCCATCTGACGGGCCACGAAGGGCAGGTTCTTGTCAGAGATGATCTTGGCAACACTGGTGTCCACCAGACCCTCCATGTCTTTGGTTTAAAGGAGTAAGAAAAAAATTCTTGTAAGACAGTTAAGAACAAGGCAAAGGTTGCCAGTAACTAAATATCTAAGTCAAATAAACCTGAGGAATTGTATCACACAAGTCCCCACCAGCTCCACAGCTCCCACTTTAACAGAACCTGCTCTGCAGCTTAACACAAGTGGTTCCCAAATTCTGGCTGCTCCATAAAGGTTTCAGGAGAGCCTGCTGGGCTCTCACATGAACCAAAGTGTGAACCAGAAACACCCCTTTGGTAAAACACCTGCACCAGCACTGCTGAACCCTCCAGCATCCCCAAGCAGCTGTTGGAGGGATCTGCTCTGCTGCTGGCACTGTGTCCTGAACTTGAACACAGTATCAGCAATCCAGTCGAGGTACATGAGCGGGGCAAACCCAGATGGAACTGGGCAAACTGGTTCCAGAGAGTTTCTTCTGGAAGTTTTAACTTTTGAAACACAAACCCCCAACACAGCAAAGGCTGAGGATTTCCCACCTTTCCGACACTGCAGTGTCACCAGGTTACAGTCATAGTCCAGGGGGGTGATGATCACGTGCACAAAATTGAACTGCCCCTAAGGAGAAACCAGTAAAAGAGTCAGAAACATTTCCCTGGCAGCATCATGGTTTGAATGTCATAAACTCATACCAGTGACCCCACCACGGCCAACAGCTCCCCCCATAATCCCCACACTGTTTTTAGGGTAACACCCACACATACGAAGGTTTACAACCCTGTGGTCCCGCTGTAACACACCCATAAGGAAAATTCCCTACCTTTATTGTGCCCAGTCTAAAATCCTCTCCAGAATCATTGTAAACAATGGAAACAAAATCATTCCCCAGGTGCCTCTTCTTGTCACAGCGATATTTATCCAAATCCTTTGTGGGCATCAGAGTAGCAATGTGGAAAATGGCTGGAAAGGGAACATAAAGATCCTTAGGCTGGGCTGGGAAAGCAGCAATGGTCACATGCCAGTAATAAAAATACAAACTGTGCTCCCTCGATAGGTTTGTCCCCATTTGTGATAGCTGAATCCAGTCCCACCGGATGCCCCAGGGGTCCCCGGAGCATGGAGTGCAGCAGCCAGTGGGAAGGACCACAGCAGCACAGGGAGCAGACCCTGGGTTAGGGAGGAAAGAGGCAAAAGAGCTTAAACCAGGACTTGCCCTAACTGAGCTCTGCAGAGCCACAGGGAGTGACCTGAAGCCACCCCACGGAACTGGACTCAGTGTGATAAGCACAGAGATGTGTGGAAAAATTTGGGAAGTTCACCACATCCTGCTGGATCCTGGATGATTTCTGCACTGCTTGGTGCTGCAGCAGCTGGGTGACACTGCAGTGACATGAGCCACAGCCACAGCAGTGACACTCCCTGCTCCAAACTGCTCTTCAGAGAAACACAGCAATATTGACACCACCCTCAGTGAACAGCTTTCACAGCAGCTTGAGAACAACCAGCTAGATGTCTAAACTAAACCCTGTCAGCCTTCAAAGAGCTGATCATTTCACAGATTTTAGAGCAGATCTTTTCACAGAGCAGACTGTTTTACAGAGCAGACCATTATAAAACTGGTGTGATTTTTTTTTGTTAAGTAAGGCAGGTATGTCTTGGCCTGAACTTTATCACATGGCTTGCAGAGATAACAGAGATAACAGGAGGGGATCAGAGCCCCGGGACATCCTCACTACATCCCTGGGAAGCAATCCGTGTGGAAGGCAGGTCAGCTAAAGTCAGAAGACACAGCCCATCCTTCCAGCTCACCTTGCATGATGTCATCGTGCCAGCAGTAGGTGAACTGTCCATCCTCCCCACACACATCCAGGCCACCCAGGTAAATCTTATCTGGCTGACAGTCCTTGAGCTCGATGAGCTTCCCCAGGCCCGTGAGGAACTCTGTGTAGCGATAGGAGCCGTGCTCGTTGGATAGGATGGCGATCTCATTGTTGCTCTGGAACACAGGGACATGTCACGTGTCACACTCCGTGCCAGCAGCACTGCACCAGCCCAGTGACCCCTTCCTGAGATGTGGTGATTGCCCTCACAGAAGGGTTTCATGCAGGCACTGATTTTTAGCACAGAAAACTAAAGACAAGCAAGGCTGCTGCAGCAACAGGGCAAATCCCACAGCTGGAGAGGTTCCCAGCATTCCAAAAGGATTGAAGCCCCTGCACACACTCACCTGGCCCTCCCCAACGTAGAGCACTGCAATCTTGTGTGTGTCGTAGGATGGGATCTGATCCAGGAGCTGCACCGACCTCTCAAATGTCTGCAATCAAAACAGGGACCCCACCTGAGCAGCCTGGGCTGTTGGGAGGTGTCCCTGCCCCGGGAGGTCCTTTCCAATCCAAACCAACCCAGGATTCTGTGAGCTTTAAAAAATCCCCTCCACAACCCCAACACAGAGAATCTCCCATCTGTGGCATTGCTGGTAGAAAACACCTTTAAACTGCAGCACCTCAGCCGGACATTTGTGATTATCACTTACATTCCAAGAAAGTAATGAGGTTAAAAGAGTTAAGGATTTATACAACTCCTTGCCTACCTCATTTGGCAACAAGAGGGGTTTGTTGTTTTCATCACCAAAGAAGGGGGAGTGGTACAACTGTAAAAACACAAAGCTGAAGGAGAGAGAGAGGGAAAAGTCTGTTACCATAAAAATTAAGTCAATTTTGATCTGTTGGATGTAAGAACGTTATGTACAGCAGAAAAAGAGGAGGAATTAAAATGCTAACAGGGTATTATTCATCTTTTAGAGACACACTGAGTGCCTGGACTACCTGCAGTTTGCAATAGACCCCTGTCAGAAAAACAATGATGTGTCAAACAGCAGCAGCAGCCACAAAAATTCCCTGTTCAAAGGCACGGAGTGGAGGAGCGGTAATGCCCTCCACAGCTCTGGGGGCATTTTTGGGCTCTCAGACACATGGTTGCACAGATATTTGCATTTTACCTGCCCTCAATCAGATGAAAATTGTCTCATCACGCTATTTTGGACAGCTAACGATACCCCAGGTTCAAAAGGCAACAATTACAAACCTTCTTTTCTCCTTCTTCTTAGGATTTTGCACATTCTATTTCTTGAAATGCAAAATTAGTCATTCACCCTGTTCACAGCAAAATTAACTCTGGGTAGCTTGCGGTCAAACCATAGCCCCTAAATTGAGTGCATTAAGTACAGGAGGAAACTATTCATCTATTTCTTTCACCATTTGGGAGTTCTGTTTCCTAATCCAGAAATTAATTCGGTGGTACTGTGCTCAACGGGTCTGTATTAGCTCCTGAATAAAGCAGGTAATTAATTTTTTAATCAGATGCTTTGCACACCCCACCCAAGCAGCAGCCCCCTCTGAAGGAGCCCCTGATGGAGCAGCTCAGGGGCCCTGCACCCACCTGGGGTTTATCCCAGGGACCTTCTCCGCGTTGGAAGCTGCTGCCCTGCCCTTGAAGGCGTCTCTCTCGATCCTCTTCCCCCTCCTGGACGGGGCAGAGTCGGAGATGGTGTAGCCCCGGGGCCGGTGCCCTGAGGGCGAGCGGGGCGAGGTGACAGCTCCGGTGCCACCCCCGGGCCCGGTGGCCCTGCTGTCCTCCCCCCTGCCCAGCCAGCTGCCCAGCCCTTCCCCTTCCAGGTTCCCCGACTGGGATTTGGATTTCACTTCCGTGCTCAGCCTCCGGGGCACCTCCCGGCCGTTGGCATCCTTGAGCACCTCCTGCAGCGTCTGGAGCTCGGGGGAGGAGCTGGACTTGCTGAGGGGCTGCGAGGGCTGGAAGGAGAGCTCCTCCAGCGCCCGGCCCTCCTCCCGCCCGATGGGGATCCCGCCCTCCACCAGCTCCTCCGACTTCAGCGATTTGTCTTCCTGGCTCGAGGTGGAGGAGGACTGGAAAAAAAGAGAAAAGATTAACCGTTTTCATGGAATCAGAGAATCCTGGAATGGTTTGGGTTGGGAGAGACCTTAAAGCTCATCCCATGGTTGCTCCAAGCCCTGTCCAAACTGGCCTCAAGACACTTCCAGGGATCCAGGGGCAGCCACAGCTTCTCTGGGCACCCTGTGCCAGGGCCTCCCCACCCTCACAGGGAAGGATTCCTTCCTTTTCCTGACAGCCAGAATAAAAGCTGACAACAGCAATGCTCAAGGCACCCCAACACTTCCAGGGAAAGGTGAACAGGAAGGAGCACAAAGCAATGTGGGTCAAGGTCCCTGATAAAACAGGGACTTTACCCTGAATCCCCTCAGGCCATCCAAACTCCCAGTGCCATCAGTGAGCTGTTTCTGAGGGTGCCATGAGGGAATTCATGGACAATCCCCTCCCGGCTGTCACCCACTGCCCGCCCTGGGCCTGTCCTTACCCTGCTGTAGGAGTCCTGGGTTTTTCCAAACCTCTCCTCGCTCAGAACGTGCTCAGAACACGAGGTCTCCACATCCTCACTCTCGGGGGACTCCGCAGGGGACTCGGCCTCCCTGAGCTCCATCTCCCCCGCGCTCCCTTCCTCCAGCACCACGGCGGATTCTACGGAGACACCGGCACGGGAGCTGTGGAGAGGGGACACGGGGACAGGCCCCCCTCCTCTCCTCTCAAGTACCAGCCTTTTCCCTACGGGATCTCAATGGAAGGCCATACGGAATGAGTGCCCTGGCATTTCTTGTCGTGTCAGACTCGCTCCCGGCTCCCCTTTTTCCAGGGCATAAATCACCTCACCCTCACAGCCAAGGGCTGCCTGCCTTGGGCCAAGGACGTGCAGCTGTTTTTTCCAATTGTTGCTGATGGACAAGCAGGGCACGGGATGAGGAAACGGGACCTTGGACATGGCTTACCAGGACAGACAGGAACTACAGAGATACAGGAAAGTACCGGATAAAAGCTCACTGGAGACATCAGCTCTGTGCAAGGCTGCAACAAACGGAGCTTTTCTTGTACTGAAATGAAACGCTCCTGTGCCTTGAGGCCTACAAGGAGATCAGAAATTTTCCTAGGAGCCATTTCCTTGCAGTTTGGCAGCTTTCCTAGAATGTCTCAGGAGAAGCAAAACAATTCAGCCCTGAACATGTGGAAGGACGAGAGCAGGGGTGACACGGGCACTGCAGGTGGCATCTGCTCAGACACACAGGGAGTGGAACCACACTGACAAAAAAGCTCCGTGGAAGCCCTGCCTACGTGGAGGATTTAACCTTGGATCTGCTCCAGGCACTGACCACAGGGATGAGTCTGACCAAAGGCTCCTCCTGGCCTTACTTTTTGTCCTGAGGAAAAGGCTGGAGAACAGGAGGCTTCCCATTATGCACACAAGGGACTGGAAGACCAATCTGAAAGGCCAAGATTTGTTTTCCAAAACAATAACAATAATAAAACCAAAAATTAGCACACACGAAAATATAAAGAAAATCAGCAAAATTTAAAAAAAAATACAAAGAAAAAATCACTACAGCAGCTTTTCCTGGATTGATTTCAGCTCGCAGGACCAAAGTTATTTCAAAGAAGCAATTAAGAGTTAGCATTGCACACACAAACCTTCTAAAAATACAAAACAAACCAAAAGGAACCAAAACAACGTGCTGATCTGGTTAGCTGTCCAAGCCAGAACACACCTGCAGATACCCAGTGCTTCCAAGCTCCCCTCCTACACCACTGCCAAGATTGCTGGTGCTTTGAAACAACCCAAGCACTAATTATTCTTTAGGTGGGAAGAGAATAACAGGAGCAGAGAGAAGTAGAGAAAAATATTGAACTGCAGCAGCTTTGTGTTGCTTTGAGAGGCCTCTGACAGCAACCAGCAGCAGCTCAGAACACCCCACTGCTGTACTGGGAGTTTTCCAGTGAAGGAAAGAGGCAGAAAGACATTTGAACCCTCTAATTAAAATCACAAAGCATTGCAGGTTATCAAAGCAATGCAGGTGTTGTGCTCATAAAGTGTGTAATTTGATCTCCACTTCATTTAATTATGAAATCAATTTTACTGAAGTGGAGAAAGATTTTACATTATTATAGAGCCTCTAAAAGGTAGAATTTAGCAGGTTTTCTGCTGAAATATATTTCTTTTTTATTTAAAAAATCTCTTAACCAGCCTCCATGCTGGCTGAACTTTATCCATATATCAAATATATTCATATTATCAGCTGCTTTTATCTTTCTGTGTCCAATTCTGGCAGATCCCTGTGGGCTGAGCAGCTCCAAGGGGAGCCTGTCCTGCAGCACATGCTGCTCTTCTCACATCTGGGAGCTTTTCCACTGAGCAGAACACAAAGCCAATTGGAAAATAAAGCTGCAAATAAAGAATTAATTAATCCAGCCATGTTTTGACAGGTCATTTAACACTTGGCCTCATGACTCACAAGCCACCCCAGCTAAAAGCAAAGTTGCTTTAAGAAACTGTCTGCACTTGCAAATGTTGGATCTGGCTTGGACTTCTTCATGCTAGTCAAGATCCCATTTGTTGAGAGTGATGAGACTGGGGACAGACAGGAGACATGGAAGGGGAAAATGAGGGATGAGGGATACATTTTCTATGAATCAGAGGTGTTCTTCTATGGCAATACTGTTTGGTTGGTTTTTTCCTTAAAGATATATAAATATACCTGCCCAGGATATGCTCCTGTGCAACTTCCCTTGACAACTGGACTGGTACATGGAAGAGAAAGAGGCCACTGCAAAGGGAAATCAAGTGAGCAGCTACATCAAAAGGAAGGAGAGACTATATGAAAAAAATATAAAAAAATTAAAAAGCACAGAGTTTAAAATGTAACCAAGAGCCTAGTTTAAAACAAACAAATAAATAAATGAAACAAAGGAAAGAACAAGCTGGGATAAGCTCACCAGATGCCAAAGGGATACTTTAAGGGCACAAGGTCTCAACACAAATAAGGAGGAATAAACACATCCAACAGTGCAGGCTCCAACTGCTCCCTTTGCAGAATGCATTTTGTGAGGCTTAGGAACAGAAAATCCCTTCCTGACATCCCAGCACACACAGGAAACCAGGCTGAGCCTTTCCTGACCTGCACAAGGTCACTTTTAAACCACAGAAGAGTCTGGAGAGTAGAAATCTGGGTAAAGACTCACAGAGGTTTAACCTCTAAAGAGGCAGAGCAGGCATGTGACAGTCTGACAGCAAAACTTCATCCAGTCATTCTCCAGCCAGCTCCAGCAAGTCTGGTTAACAAGGATGTGGCCAAAATTACTCTCAGACTGGCACAGGAGTGGCATTCAGGTGGTGTGGGTTCAGCTCTCCACTTAGCTCCATATACCACAAATTTTTAGTCACAGAAGTGTTTTATGGAGAACAATTTGTTTGCTTTTCAGAGGTGATAATTTGACTCCAATTTTGTGTTTACACATTCTGAAATACTAAAATATACCCTGCCCTGCTTAAAACAAACCTGAAAACTGGCATTTTTACCAGATTTCCAGACAATCCATCCCATTTTTCCCCAGCAAAGCCTGGTCTGCTGGTACCACAGCTCAATTCTGATGGTGCCTGCAGTGCTCAGAGCCTCAGTGTTGGATATCACTGATAAGAGCTCGAGCAGTCACTGCAGAAAGCTTTAAAAATTGCAGCTGTTGGTCAACACCAATCTCCCAACATTAACAGCTTTTTAAGAGGAACTAGCACCAAATCAAACAGAGTGAAAATCCTTGGCCACTGTGTTAAAGTCAAGCTTGCAAACGAAACTCAAGTGTTCAACTGAAGGCTGAACAGTCCTTTTCAGAGGTGGGTAAATCCAACAGGATTTGCATTCTGCTGTAAAAGCCAGTGGCAACCAACTCCTGGCTGGCAAGGTTTGGGAGAGGCCATTCCCCAGGAACCTGCAGCTCCGAGTGCCCGACACAGACTCCCAAACTGAAGACAAATGGAAATGGAAACACTGCATGGAAAAGATCCATCCACAAGTGGGATGCCCAGATCAGCCCCAAACAAGTGGGAGAGGGAACAGATCCATGACTTTGTTCATTTTCATTTGGGGAACACACGAAACACACGACTCCTCCAAAGCAGCTCCATTACTCCCCTGTTCTCCTCTTCCCCCACGGGACAGCAGAAGCAAGGAGGAAGGGAATTTTTCACTTCCAGGGATAAGAACTGATTCCCTTTCTCATTGCTGGCCCCCCTCATGCTCCCAGCTGCTCTAGAAGCCCTGTAGAGACCCAGCAGAGCCTGGAGCTGTTCATGCTCTGCCGGCAGCTCCCACCTGTGTTGGAGCGCTGCAGCAGCGAGGGTTTGGCCGTTCCCGTGGCCAGGCTGGAGGAGGGCACGGACAGGGATTTGTACAGAGCTGTCTCCCGGTGCTCCTTGAAACGTTCTGCAGCCATGAGGGCGTTGGAGAGCTCCTGCAGGGGCATGTTGTTGATGTCTGAGGAAAAGGGGCTCAGCGGGTTCTCCAGGCTCATCAGCCAGCTCGTGTTACCTGCAGCAGACAGTTGGGGAAGTGGTCAGTACTCCCAGCTCCCCCAAAGGTTACAGCTCGTGTTGAAAATGCTCAAATTGTTCTGGAATTTGCAAATAAAAATCCAAATGGAGCAAGTTCTCAGTTCTTCTGCAGAACGACTTGATTAATTTGCTTCTCCCAGTGCTCTGCGCTTCACCCCAAGCTCCTCAAAACCTGATAACTCACTGCTACAGCAGATTCCCATAGGCATCCAAAACACGCAGGTGTCCTAATTAACACCAGGTCAGTTATTTTTTCATGAAACAGCTTTCAGCTGAAATAGCTAATTTCTGTTAATCTCATGGAACATACCGGTGTTCAAGAATTTTGACCTTGAACAGGTTGTTATTCCTTCCTTAAGAGCAAACTCAACTGTGCAGCTGCCCAGACTTGTGGATGTTCCATCCCTGGGAGTGTCCCAGGCCAGGCTGGACAGGGCTTGGAGCAACCTGGGATAGTGGAAGGTGTCCCTGCACATGGCAGGGGGTGGCACTGGATGAGTTTTAAGGTCCCTTCCAACCCAAACCATCCCATGGTTCTATAGTTTCAAAAGGCAGTAAGCCACAAACAGATCCATTTACAATTAAATATGGATTTTTCTCCTTCACCCAGGCTCTGGTTTCTCACCAAGTCCAGGATCCCACCCCACACTCAGGTATTCACCTGTGGGCCTGCGCACCAGGATTTCTGCCCAGCCCTGGGTCAGCAGTGGCACGTAGGCAGCCAAGTTGGCTTTTTCCTTCTGCAGGGCTGTCTGTGGAGCAGGACTGGCCTTCTCTGAGCGAGCTGCAGCAGCAGGAGGGCCCTGTGTCCCTTGGGAAGTCGAGCCACTGGGAAAATGGGAGGCTGAGCTGTCTAAGGCACCAACACGTAAGGCATGACCACCTGGCAGGACAGACACAATCCAAGGGAGAGGCATGCTTAGTTAGCCCAAAAAATATCTCAGGAATGAGGCTTTTAAGCTCCTCTAGCAGCTGCACACACAATATCCTGGTTTTATTTCCCTTGTCGTTACAATTATTATTATTACTATTATTTTATGTCAATTATTAAACTGTTCTTCTCTCAATTCACAAATTTTCTTCCTTTCCCTCTTCCAATTCTCTCCTCCATCCCCCCACAGGAGACTGAGTGAGCAACTGGGTGGGGCTTAGCTTCCAGCTGAGGTTAAACCATGAAGAGAATTTTACCTTCCATGTGTTCCTTACAAACCAATTTATGTGATCACCAAAGCTCTCCTGCAAGGAGAGGGAAGCAGGAGGAGCCCCACCACACCTGAAGCCAACAACTCCTGTTACCTGCCTCTCATTAAACACCAGACAGCTCCAGGTGTCAAATTAGCTCAGACACAGGAGGCACCTGGAGCCTTCAGCCTGTGGCAGGGCCCTGGGAATGGCAGGGAGAGCCCAGGATGGGAACTTACCCGACATGGATCGGACTCTGCTGCGGGAGCTCCTGCAGACCTGCTGCCCAGCCTGGGATTCCAGCTTGGCTGGAGCTTCCTTGGTCTGTCTCACTTGCAAAACAGGGTCTGAGCTGTAGGAAAGGAGATATTGGTGATGTTGAGGGAGGAATCAGCCATGCTGAACAAATAAAACATTCCTCTTATGGCAAAAGATGTAGCAGTGGTTTAGGTGACTTTGTCAGGTGGAGACTTCTAGAAATGGGAGCAACACTTACCTTGATTCTGGGGTGCTCTGGAACTCTCCAGAGTCCAGGCCAAGCAGGGACCTTGTCCCTGTTCCAACACTTGTAGTGATGGTCACCAGCTTGTTACCAACCAGCCACGTCTTGGTCCTTCCTCCAGCCAGCAGAAACTCACCCACGGGAGACCTGGGAACACATTTGGGATGAAGATTCCTCAGGAGGCAGAGAACAGAGCCGGTGTCATTAACCATGCAGGAGGTGCTGCCTGCTTTCCTTCTTTACACAGCATCTGTGGCACTCCCCTTGGCTGCCAACATCCACCAGTTATCCATCAGGATGATGGATGAGCTTCTGCAGCCGACTGTGATTATCCAGCACAGACGTGCAGCAAAGCCCTGCTCCAGACCTTCAAGGCATCTCCCCTCCAGTCAGGTCCAGGCTGAGGCAAAGGCTGCTTGTCTCCAGTGGATTTGACAGAACCACAGAGACAGAACCACAGAATGGTCTGGGTTGGGAGGAACCTTAAAGCTCATCCAGCCCCACCCCCTGCCAGGGCAGGGACACCTGCCACTATCCCAGGGTGCTCCAAGCCCCATCCAACCTGGCCTTGGACACTTCCAGGGATGGGGCATCCTCTGCAAAATCCATTCCAGTGCCTCACCACCCTCACAGGGAAAAATTCCTTCCCAATATTCCATCTAACCCTGCCCTCTGGCAGTCCCTGTGTCCTGTCCCTCCATCCCTTGCCCCAAGTCCCTCTCCAGCTCCCCTGGAGCCCCTTTAGGCACTGGAAGAGCTCCAAGGCCTTCCCAAAGCCTTCTCTTCTACAGTCTTCCCTCATCTCACCTCCTTTTTAGCCAAGATTTTATCAGTGAGGAAAGGCTTCAGAGCCTGGGCCTGCCAGAATCCCATCATTTTTCCACTAATAAAGTAAAACATGAACCTGAAACCCCTCCATGTGTCCCTGGTCCTTGACTGACCTCTTGGGCACAGCAGTGAAGTTGGAGAAGACGTATCGAGCCATCATATCCAGGCAGGTCTCTGTCAGCTCCAAGTGCAGGTTTTTCAAGTTGTCATCGGCCTGAGCCATGGAGTTTTCATCAGCAGAGCCCAGGCTCGAGCTGGTGATGGATGTTTGGATGCGACTGGAAGAGAACGTCCCCAAGTGACAGATCAGATTGCACCGTGTCCCTGTCCCCACAGATGGCGGGATGCAGACCCTGCTGTACATGCACGTGCCAGCCATCAAACCCAGGGCTTGGGAAACAGATTTTGGGATCAGCCTCATGTTGTGCTTCCCAGGTTGTCGTTGCAGGAAGTGTGTTTTCTCTGGAGAGACTCCAGTGTCACTCAGCTGGCCAGGCCAGTGCTCTCTGATGTTGGTGGCCCATGGGCAAGTGCACCAAGCAAGGAGTGAGTGGCAGCTTTGAGTTCCTAATCTATGCTGAGGGCAAGCATCCCATGACCAGCACCAGCTTCCCAGGCACAGGTTGCCCATGAGCCAGAAATTGGGGCACTCCAGACTTCACTTTACAATCCTGTGGTTTGCTTTTTTCTCTGTTGCATCTCTCCCGTATATTGGTTTTTTCCCCTTCCAAATTCAATAGCTACGTAAAACCTAATTTAACTTGAAATAGGAAAAAAAATTGCACTCTGAACAGGAAATTGGCACAAGAATAGAGAGCAGGTCTGCCTTCAAATCAGACAAATCAGCAAGGCAGTTTAAAACCATTTCTGTTTTAGGCTGGACTGCAGTATTTTATAAAGACAACTCCTTATGCCATTGTAATACAAACTAAGCTGAGGTACAGCCAAAATTTTTACGATGTGGCAATTTCTTTGGCTTCATTAAGGGTAATTATCTGAACTTTTCATTGCTACCATTTACACATAAATGCAAGAGAAGAAAATCACCTCATGATTAATGGGGATATCAGAGAATCCTGCAAGGGTTTGGGTTGGAAGGGACCTTAAAACCCATCCTGTCCCACCCCTGCCATAGGCAGGGACACCTTCCACTATCCCAGGGTGCTCCAAGCCCTGTCCACCCTGGCCTTGGACACTTCCAGGGATCCAGGGGCAGCCACAGCTTCTCTGGGCACCCTGTGCCAGGGCCTCCCCACCCTCACAGGGAAGGATCTCTCCCATAAAATGAAGTGTCAGAACTATAATTGCAACTCAGTCACTTCAGCCTCTTTCCCCCAAACACCATATAGAGCCAGAAATAAAAAACAAAACCCAAAAAAATCAAGTTCCACTGATGGCAGTCCTACAGGTTAAGGCACAAATCATCAGGTTCAGCAGTTTAACACTCAAGGGAAGCGATCCAGAAATACATTTTAGAAACTGGCATCGATAATTTCACATCTTTCATTGGAGCAGGTCAATGCTTGCCATCAAAACCTGTCAATCAATCAAATCAATCTCTGAAATCAAATCTTGTTTACTTTAGTTGTGAAAGCAACAATTCATATGGGCTGAGCACACCCTCCACTGCTCTCTGGAAAGAAAATTTAGGTTTTTCATGGCATCATACTTGAGACCAGGACACTTCCTCAGCTCCTTCAGAAGAACAAATCCTAAACTGAGGCCAGAACTATTCCTCCTAGACTGGAAGGAGAGCTCTCCATAACTTGCAGAGCTTCCAAAGCCTCTCCTGAAGCAAATCCCTGCTTGGGAAGCTCAAGTTTTAGTGAGTTGTACCCAGGATTCTCACTTGTGCAGAATGCAACCTTTTTCCATTTTTTGTGTGTGGGATTTTTGTTTGGGTTTTTTTTTCCCCTTTCACCACTTTTACTTTAAAAATAGAATTTTTTGTTGCTAAAGCATCAGAGAACGTGGCAAAGTGATCACAGACACCCAGGGTGTGATGTGGCATTGGGAAGCCTCGGGATACTTTCCCAAAACCTTCGCCTGCGGCTAAGGCCAGTTTTTGATGGGATAACCAAGTCATGCAAACATCCCACATGCAAATCCACCCTGCTTCCACCCACCCTCGCAGTAAAACCTCCAAGGGCCGAGTTGCTCTTGGATTGTCCCCATTTAAAGTGCCTCTACCTGCGGACCACATGTTCAGACACACTGATGCTGCGGGATCGGAAGGCATCAACTGCAGAGGGTTCTTTCAGCTCTTTCACTGGAGGAGAGTTATTCAAGCCTTGCTTTGCATTTTTGGCTAGTCTTAAACTACTATGTGGAGAAGCACCAAGCCCCAAAAGAGGTCACAGAAGGGAGGAAACCATTGTAGGGATGTAGGTTGAAAGGTCACAGTCACAGGGTCAATATTGGGGAATCCCGGAGGGTGATGGAAAATAAAACAAATGCCAAAAAAAAAAAAGGGAAACAAAAAAAAATTAAAACGTACAAACAAGCAGAGCTGAAAGCATTAAAAAGACAAACCACATTTTGAAAACAAGATTTTAAATGTGCTACAAAACAAATGAAATTAGTACAAGTTAAAAGAAAAAAACTGGTTGAAATGAGAGTTGGAATACTCTGCTGTTCAGCAAAGGCAAGGGCACCTGAGGGCTCCCTGGGCACAAATTCCTCGAGGCTGAGGAGTTTTGTGCAGTTCAATCCCCTCTTGTGTTGCCCCAACTCACCATGACTCAACGCCTGAGGGCTTCCACAGATCCTAAAATGCTTTACCTGGACCAGGTGGCAGCAGGCTTTTCTAAGAGATGGGGACCATGTCACCCATCTCTGTCCCCACTAAGCCTGGCCCAAAGCTGAGCTCTTCTCCCAGTCACAACACACCCAGGGCCTCCCAGAAGTGCCCCTTAGCCCAGCCTGAGGCACTGGGGACACTGAGCCCCCCTGTTCCAGACCCTCTCCACACTGCAGAGCCAACAAACACCCCCCTGGGCTGGTGCTGGCTGGGGACACTCCTGTGCCACCCCCTGGCTCCAGGGAACCCCCTGGACTCTGAACTGGCAGAGAAAGGAAATTACTGTTCACACTGTCAAGTGCCAAGCACTCGTGGGAGATGACAGCAATTAAGATCCAAGAGGCACTTTAATTAGCCACTGAGATGCATGCCAGGCTCAGGGCTAATTTGGGCAGAACAGTTGGTCCAGCAGCTCCCATCCCCATGGATAAAATGCAGGCACTAATTTAACCCTTCTGGCTGTTTCTAAACACAATTTGTTTCCCATCCTCCTCTCAGTGAGCTCTTACATCTCAGACTGCCACCTGGAGGGATCAGAATTTCTTTGTCCTTCTCCCAACAACCTCTCACAGATCACTTTTGGCCACAACTGCTGCAGAGAGCACAGGCTCATGCTCAGGGATCATCACCTACACCAACATCAGGACATCCAGCAACCCTGGGAACTGCTGGGATCGTGATCCCTTGGAACACCCAGCACCTCAGCTATGGCAGGGAAACATTCTTTGGGCTTAAGGAGTGAAAACCAAGCCCAGAAGCTTCTCAGGCAAGGAAACTGGTATCTGCTTCAGGCCTTTCCTCTGTGCCCTGACCAGAATCCAAGCTCAGCCAGACCCAGAGGCAGTGGCATCCTGCCATTCCAGTGCTTTGGGCACTGCCTGAGTACAGCCACACTCCTCAGCAGAGATTTCTGTGGAAAGTGATCCATCAAAAGCCTTTAGATACAGTAGTATTCCAACCTGGTAGAATTTAACAGGTTTTTTAGGGGGGGAAAAAGAAAAAAAAAAGATTAGTTGAAATTCTAATTGGAGAGATGAGTGTCAAAAGGCTTCTCTTCCAAGTTTCTGGATGAAAGAGGAGGAGATGGGAGAGATGAAACACAACACAGGGTTTACAGCTGCAGCAGTAGGGCAGGGATGGTGTTTCTTCATTGCAAGGCTCTGCTGCAGCCTTGCAGGTAAAGTAGAGGCACTTTCCCCAGGGTTCAGATGCCACCATGTGCTCACTGCTCACAACACTGAAGCAAGTTAAGTGAACCAATTTAGGTAATCCCTGCAAGTAAAAGGACATTGGAGAAACCCTGAATGCCTTCCAAGGAATATCTTCCTCTCCTGGCAAATGTTACTTTGAAAGACTGCTGGCAAGAAATGCTCTGACTTCTGACGGCTTTGCTTAAAACTGTCATGATGGCTTCAAAATTCCAGAAAAAAAGGGATCAGGACATCCAGACAGACAGAAAGCCACTGTGCCGGCCAGTGCACTGACCTGACTGGGAACACCATGGAGAAACACTATACTGGCTCTCTTAATTTATCCAGGTCGTTGATCACAACCATTTCTCTGGCAATCATCTGAAAATCACTCGTTACAGATCAATCATCAAAAGGAGTTCACACAATCCATATGAACATGGGATTCTGCTACTTCTGGTATTATCCTGCTCTGTTATCTCTGGTAACACTGTACTGACACACCCCAACCTGACACAACTGTTGATTTTCAGAAGTGAACACCAAAAAGGCCCCCACTGCCTGCACAGGCGTGCAGGACAGGCCGTGCTGCCTCAGCTGCCCCACCAGACTGTCAGCCTGGTTGGATCCCAGCTTCCCACCAACCTCAGTTGCCTTTGACCTAAAGAGGTTTACTTTGCTTGCTTACTGCACTGCCAGATTTGGGATCACTGCACCCAGCCTCCTTCAGGAAAACGCAGGGAAGAGCGTGAGCACGAGAACAGGGAACACCAAACCCTGCTGGGGTCAGACAGAATTTACCTCTTTGGCCTCTCGTTCAGGCTGGTGCTGCGAGCCCTGAAGCTGTCCTTCTCTGGGGTGTCATCGAAGGACAGGAGGACGTTGGAGCGCAGGCCCTGCCATGAGGACAAGAGGTGACAATGTGAACAACATGCAGCTGAAAGTCTGCAACCACAGGCCAAAGCATGAGAGCTCACAGAGATCCTGACAAGGAAAACAGAATTTGTGTCGCTTCAAACAACCTTTAAAGTTCTCAGGTCAGTTTTTAAGCTGTCATTTCTCCTGTCTGCTGCTGGATTGAGCAGTGCCATTACCTTGGTGATGTAGGGGACAAAGTCCTTGCGGAAGGGCAGGCGGCAGCGGATGAACCACATGGCAATCACATGGTGGGCCAGGCAAACGATGTACTGGTTAAACCTGCAACAGCAGAGAAGCCCCACAGCTCAATATGCACAGCTCAGTCTGACAAACAGAACTGGCCCTTTACCTACCGAAAGTGTAAAGAAAAAAAAACCCTTCAAAAATTCCGTTCAAGAAAAACAGGTTTTTGTCCAAGGTGATGATGTCCTAGAATTGGATCATGGAATTACAGAATGGTTTGGGTGGGAAGAGATCTAAGAGACCATTCAGTTCCACCCCCAGGGACATCTTCCACTATCCCACATTGCTCCAAGCCCCGTCCAACCTGGCCTTGGACACTTCCAGGGATCCAGGGGCAGCCACAGCTTCTCTGGGCACCCTGTGCCAGGGCTTCCCCACCCTCACAGGGCAGAATTATCCCTTCTTCAGGAAAAGCCTGGAGATACCAGAATGAGCAACATCCTACAAATAACCTTCAGCCAAAAACTACAAAAAAAAAAGGTTTTGTATGCTCTCAATTTCACAGATGAGAAAGAAGCAGATTCCTGTGTCCTTACTTGGAGGGGTTTGTATAGGGCAGGGAGATGGCGAAGACGCTGGCGTACTGCTCTGCGGCGAAGTTCCGGTACAGGTGAGGCAGCCTGGCCAGAGCTGCAACAGTCCAGCAAAAAAACCAGCACAGGTGAGGCCTCAACACAACCATTCAACATCCTAACTCAGTTTAATTTCTAATTTTTTGGTTTTTTCTAAATGATCAGTGACATGAAAGTTAAAATCAGAGTATAATGTCATGCAAGGAGGAGAAGGCAGCTGGTATTTCCATATGGCTGCAGGACACAGAGTGTGTTTCTCTCTTCAGTGCAAGAGCTTTATACAGGTAACAAATGAGGTGATCGAACATTTATAACCTGAGGATGGAGCAAGGCCATCACAGCGCATTCCACAAGACCAACCCAATCAAACCCCCCATATTCCATGCCAAAAACACAACTACAGAAAATGAAAAGAAGAACATCACGACTTACTTGACAGAAATTCTAGGAGAGGGATTGCCATGTTGGCTGTGGCAGAAATGTGGGTTAGTTTGACAATTAGGACAGGCAGTGCCTTGATGATGATGTCGGGCATCTCCACGCTGCAGACTGAGAGTGCCACCACGCACTGGTTGGCGCAGCGGTAGATGAGCCCGTGCTCCAGGCAGTACACGATCTCACGCTGGGAGAGCAGGAGAAACACTCAGCACACAGGAAGGACACCCCTGAGGCATCACCTCCTGACTCCTGTCCAAGGTATCCCTGCTGCAAGGCCTGTGTGACACACCTAACACTGAGCTTTAAATAATGCTGCAGATACTGCAGGCCAAAATCTTATCAGGGGACTTGAACCAAGTAGGTAGTTGAGACTTTAATATTAAAGTCTCTGATTTAACAGAAATTTTGTGTTTGTAAGGGTCTTACTGCAGAGGGTAAAGTCACTCAGTGACCTGTGAGGGGGAACAGGTGAGGAGCAAATCCATAGTTAATCCTGCATGGAATTATCAAAATATTTTTCCACCCCGAATTCAGCAAATGCAGCATTTCCCAGCAGCAAAGGGCAGTGTTACCTTGCACTTCTGTCTCCTAACCAGCTCACAGGCAAAAAAATGCTCTATAGGCTCTGCCCTCCCTACACCCTCCTATTTCCCCTATACCTGCTTGGCTTTGTCCAGGTAATTGTGGTAAGATATCAGTGCTGTCAGCACGGGGACCACAGCCAGGTGCAAATCCGTGCGGGAAAAGCCTTCAGGGGTCCCATGGAGCCTGTCCGTGGTCTTCTTGTCTGTGAGCTGACACATCACACAGCCAGTCAGGGCACCTCTCACTGAAATACCCTCTAAAAGGCAGCAGACAGCACTGCCCACAGCTCCCCTTGACCTGTGTATATACATATATTCACATACATACATTAAGAACACTCATTTTTACCTCTTCTGTAGCTAGAACAACCCTCACAAAAGAAAGGGTGAGTGAGGATTGACAACCAGCCCACTAATTTTTAATTTTTTTTCATCTGAAGACAAGAAAACCCACTCAAAAATCCCCTCCAAGCAAGCCAAGGAGCTGGGGACTGTGCCTCAGTGGCATTACCATGTAGCTCAGTGCAGAGGCCAGGTGGTCTATGTTGCAAGGAGAAGTTAAAAATAGCACTTTATAGCGGAGGGATTCGGGTAATTTGTTGAGAACCAACTTCAACACTTTCCAGTCTGTCTCCTGCAAAGACAGAAAATGTTAAGGTTGAAAATTTTCGCGTGATTTCACTCCAGTTTGGAAGGAAGCTCAATCAAATTGCAGACAATGTGTCACTTCCTAGGCAGATGTAGGTCTTGTCATGGTTGATACAGAAAAAGAAGTGGCATTTAGCTGTCACAAGTTTCTCCCTGTCTGTCACAAGTTTCTCCCTGTCTGTCACCCAGCTCTAGGTGCAATATTGGCACCACAAACTGGAAGAGAAATTACATTGAGATCTGACAGCCAGAATTCAATTCTCCTAAGCACCAGCACCAATTAACTCCCAGAGCAAGCCAAGCCCTCAGCACAGAACTGTGTCCAATGCCACACTCAGGAACAATTTCTAGTTACAGTTTATTGGTGATGAAACATTCACAAATTCTCAAATATCCACAAACTTGCAGTGGGAAAGGTTTTAATTTCAAATGCCCTTTCAGAAACGGGATGGCTTATTGGATTTTGTTTAACAAGCACAGTTTTTGTCCTTGCCTGCTCTGAAGCACTGAAATGAAAGCTGTGCTTATTTTCTGAAGAGCTGGACTGCTGCTCCCACTGGCGGTTGTGAAGCTGCACAATCACAGCCAGATTTTGAACAGCAAGGAGCAGAAATTGCTTTTCAGGCTTTATTTAAATACTCTGGGCTAGAATTCCCCAGGCAGCTGGTGCGAGGAGTGGACACAAAGATGCCAGGAATGCACATACCTGCTTCAAACACTGCAGGAGGACTCCAAAGACCATGGAGTAGGGCAGGTGTCCCACCCGGACGGTGGCACCTTGAGAAGGCACACTTGGGCTGCCTGAAGGTGGGGAGAGGGTACCAGGGGGCTTTTTCTCAGAAGCCCTCTTCTCTGCCTCTCTGCAACACAGAAAGGGAGAAAAATACGTGTCATTTTTACAGCCCGTTCATGTGACCTACAGCACTACCCCATCTGGGAGTCAGTTTAAAGACTGAACAATATAATCTGCATTTTCAATTTAAAAAAGCACAGGATTTCTCAGTAGACACACAGCAATGAGCCAGTTTGGTCAAGTGAAGAATTTTTCTATCTAATTTAGAAAGGTATTTTTTGGGGCATGCTACACAAAGAACTTCAGACAAGCTATAAAATTAGAACAAATCATTGAAACAAAATTCAATGTGAAACTGGTTTGAGGCAAGAAATTGCAATTTTTTTTGGGAAGTTTTGTGAGTGGGAACTTAAATTTCATGTCTGAGATTGAGAGCTCTGCAGGTAAGTGATTTGTAAGAACAGTTCACCAATGAGTTATTGGTTCAGACAATCTTAAGCTGTAACTACAGACTGGTCTAGGATTTGGAAGATTTAGAAAAACTGCAGATTGCTACTGATGGAACATTAGGCTCAGCAAGAATACAATTTAGTTTGGAAAACAGTTTTTTAAAAATAAAAAATAAATGAAGACGTGTCCAAGGCCAAGTTGGACGGGGCTTGGAGCAACCCGGGATAGTGGAAGGTGTCCCTGCCCATGGCAGGGGGTGGAACTGAATGAGCTTTAAGGTCCCGACTCAAACCACTCTGTGATTCTTTTGCTTAACACCATGAGAAACCTACACAAAATCACACAGGCAGTAGGGGCTGAACCTCACTGCTCCATCCTTGTTGGAAAGGCCAAGGCGGTGCAGGGAGTCAGCTCGGAGCATCAGCAGGAAATCAAACACCTGTAACAGGAAAGACAGTGGAATCACTCAAACCCCAAACCACTGGAATACTCTCCCACCCCCACACGATATTTTTCCAGGTGCAAACGGATTTTTAAGAGATGCCATGGCTCGTTCTGCAGGAGGCATCACTTCTGGTGTCACACTGCATTTACACACCCATATGAGCCAAGAGACATTTAATTCTACTTCCTACAATCTCTACAGCACCCAGTCTCCACCTGCCACCCAAAAATCCCAGAGGATTGTGCAGCTGTGGCCCTGGGAGCACAGGAGGCTGCTCCTACCTGCAGCCTGATGCTGCTGGCCACAGGAAGGCTGTAGGAGTAGATGTAGTGGCGCTGGACGTGCTGGATCAGCATCTCGTACACCCTGGTGGCGTGACTGGAGGGCAAACTGTACAGCTTGGTCTGCAGGCACAGAAACACAGCCCAGCCACAGGGATCCTGTCACAAACCTGGGGCTGCACTGCCAGTTCCAGGAGAAATGCAGCAAAAATTTGATCCTCAATGCAACATGAACAGGTGGCTCTGGAAGGAACATCTGCAAAGACTCTAGAGCAGCTCTGTCTGCTCCAGAGGAACAACCTGCTCTTACAACTTAACCACAGCCCAGGACACGCTGCCCAAACACTACAAATCTGTTAAATCTATTCAAGGTTATGAACTCCTCCTTTCTGCTAATTTATGGCCACATCCTGCCTCCACACAAGAAAATGTGCTCATCTGCAATGTACAGTGGAAATTAGGAAAATAAAACATTTTGCAAACAGTCCTACAGTGTTCAAAATCAAAGGATTGACCAAAACAAGAGTTAAAATATTAAATAGTTAAACAAAGTCAGAATATTTGATAGTGGGAGAAGAGTTATCTAAAAAGCCAAGTCCGGCAGAAGAGTATTATGAACAATCTGTGTTTAATGCTCTGCAGCATTTACCTGAAGAATTATCAGGAGCCCAAGAACTGCAGTCTTGACATCCTCCAGAGAAGCTGAATATGACAGCAAGTCCCTCTCTTCCAGTTCAGAAGGAGATGACAGAGAATGTGCAGCCACCTTTGAAAGAGAAAAGCAACACATGGTTTAAACACACCTTTTCTCTATTTCCATGCTGGAAGGCGAGGGAAGCCTCAGGAGTCATCCCTGCTGGAGAAGGTGCCAGCCCTGCCAGGTATTCACCTTCTCTATGATATCCAGCAGGCTGTTGAAGTGATGAGTGTTGCAGCCTTCAGCCAGGTCCACCAGCAGCTGAGTGGCCAATTTTCGGACCTGATGGTCCTTATCCTCTGGGATGTGAGCCAGCTGGGAGATCACCACCAGGTTTATCAGCTCTTCCTGCAAGAGGACAGACCTTCCTAAGCTGTCAGATGTTCAGCCAGCATGTTAGAGAAATAATTTCAAACAAAAGATCTCAGCTATTCTGATATCAGGCTTGTTCCTCCACTGTTTCATTCCTTGATCTCCTCTTCCATCCAATAGGTATTTCTGTCTGCCATCCCTCCAGATATCTGTGACTTTAATTGAACTTTTCAGCGCTTTGGTTTTTGTCTGTCCTACAGATTTGACAGCCCAGGCTCAAACAGACAAGGGATTTCTAGGCCTTAGTTTTTTAAGAGAGAGAGGAAACACCAATAGCTTCGTGTTTTCACAAATCTTGAAGGAATCCAAGGAGCATCTCTGCCCCTTCCTGCCCTCTGACACTTTGGGCACATCCTGAGGAGCTGAAGACATCCCTGGAGCTCTTCCCTAACTCCTCTCTCAGAGAGTTTCCATCTTGGATAGCAATTAAACTGCAAGCACCAAGACAAGTCACTGCTCAATATGTCCAGTCCCCATCCTTTTACAAAGCTTTTAAATCAGCTTTGCACCTCTCACATTGACTGTCAATTCTTCCAAAACAAAATGGATGGAGAATTAATGGCCTTAAAACAGGGAAGCCAAGATACAACCAGGTATATCCTCAAATACAGCAGCTCCCACTGCAAGTTGCACATTCCTGTATCCAACTAAGGATTGATAATGGCAAATCCCCCTACAAGCATCCCAGAGAAACAGGTCTGTGTGGGCAAGATTTAGAGGCCAGGGCTGTGCCTTCCCCACTGGCAGAGAGGACCTGAAGCCCCCAGGAAAATGTGCCTCACTAAAGGCTTTCCCACCCACCTGAGACCTCACCTGGGGTCCCCAGCAAACACACACCTCATAGAACTGTCTGTTGATGCTCAGCACAAAGGACAGCACATCCAGAACTTTAATCCTAACAGCACTACGGCTCTCATTCCTAAAATAGGAAAAGCAAATCCAAAATGAATAAAATAGAGTTGTTGATATTTAGGGAAGGGGGAAAAGAAAAGTAAAACTAAAGGACAATAAGAAACTTCTTCAGAGTTGGAACAGTAACTGTGAGAGACCAGCTGAGCCCCCAGTTAATCTCTACATGTGAAATCAGATTCAAGAACAATTGGAAATTCAAATCCCAGTTCAGCTTTTACTCCTTCTGCAGACCTGTAATTGCAGCTTTCCCATTTCCAATCCAAACTAGGAAGCACATGTCAGAAGAACAAGTGCTCTGGTGAGCAAATTTAAAACCAAACACATGGCACTGAGGAAGAGCTGCTCTTTGGCAGCATTTCACAGAGGAGACAGAAGTTTGTTATTGCTCTGTGTTGATGTTTCAGAGCACAGAATCCCTAAGGGAGTACCAATTCAAAACCAGATAACTGGAGTACAGGATAACCATATGCAATCCTAATGCTTAACAGGAAAATCTTGTTTGGTGTCAGAACTACAAAGTGCTGTGGAGTGGAACACAACTGCCTAAGTTAATTGGAATAGTATTGAATGGAAATAAAGAGAAGGGGAAAAAAAGGCAGCATAAAGAACTCAGTGGAAAGCTTTTCTTCTGTTAAATAAGTCCTTTCATGCGCTGTGCCCTGGGACTACCACATTTCTCAAGAGCCATTTACTAACTTAGAACTTCAGAATGTTAGGACTTCAGAAAACAAGATTATCTACCATGAAAAGGTGGCAAGAAACACTTGAAAGTGCTTCTTAAATGTAAGAAGTTCCCAAAGTTATGATTTCCTACCTGAAGAATCTCTCCATTAAGAGCTGCAGGTTGTGGATCCAGCCATCTTTGGCAGGGTGGATGGACTGAGCTCTGTATGTTATCAGGTTTAACACAGAAGACTCCTTTTATGGAAACATCAAGAAATGTTTTTAGTGTGTAAGCAAACACAATAAATCTGTTCCCCCAACCCCCTCACGGGAACAAGGCTCATGGAAGTCCTTGCTGGGATTTTCTGACCATTTGCTATTTTAGGACTCCCAACTTTCAGGTGTAACAGAATAGATGCAAAAGGAGGACAATAATAAAGCCTTACTGGTCTCTGATCAGCACATCTTTCCACCAGCTCAAAAAATCTCTCTTCAGAGCCATGAAAATCATTCTGGTCACAAAGTTCTTCTACTGTGGTCAAAAGATCATGTACAATGGACTTCAGTTCTTGGCTCTCCAGAGCCTGAAAAGAGACAAAACCATTCCTGAAAGAGTTCCACCTTGCCAAAAAGTGCTAATTTTAAATACAAACAGAAAACTCAGAGAATCACAGCAGTGAGAATTGGGCTAAGCCTTTCTCAGCTTCAATTTCCCCACAGTGCACAAACAGATCCATTTGGAAAACAATTCATGGCAAAGCCTTTGGATTGAAAGCACATCAAGGCAGGCCCAATACCCACCTGCAGCTGCTGCAGCAGTCGCTCCATGATGTCCAGAAGGATATCCCAGGTCACAGCCTGCAGCTCCTTCCCGTACTTCTTGATCAGGCGTGTGATGGACAGAACGATCTCGTAGGACACGACTGCGTTGGGACAGGTCATGGCCTGGAACCCAAAGCACTTCAGTCAGTGAGCAGTTGGGAAGCAGTGCCCAGAAACCCTCTGCATTTAAATGAAGCATGCCTTATTAATTAGGAAATCAGCCTGGAGGCCTGAGATAAATCCATTCAAGTCTCTGCACACAAAGGACACAGCAAAGAATCACTTTCTCAAGAGCAGTTCTGCACTCCTGAGAGCAGCTGTAGCTCAGATGGCAGACACAGCCCCATCCTACAGGCAAACAAGGGAATTAAAGCCAGCAATTCCTGCTTGAGGCACTCCGATGAGGAAATTCTGAGAGCTCTGAGGCTGTCCCTGAAGACACCATCCCTCACTTTTTGTACCACCCACTGGGAAGAGTGAAAGTTGTTGCTCTGTATCTTATTTTTTAAGCTAAAGTACCCACAATGCAGGTATTTGCTAGAAAGGATTCAGACTTTGCTTTTGTGGCCAAAGATACTTGGGGAGGAGGCCTCAGCTACAAACATAATCCTCTTGTTTTACTTGTTTTACAGTTTCTCCCTGCTTCACCCCACACCCAACTTCTCCCTCTCATCCTCCAGGCCTGCAAAGATCTCTTTGGTGCAGGGGGCCACGTTTCTGGTCTAAATTTGCCCAAGCGATTAAAAAGTTCACCTAGCATCCCAGCCTACCTTGAGGAATGAAGGCAGCACTGAAGTTGGGGAGTTCCTGAGGGAATTGAGGCGATGAGCCCCCCACAGAGCCATCCCAACAAAGAACACAGCTCCTCTCAGCAGGGCTGCATCTGCCATGTAGGATCTAAGGACAGGGGGAAGGGAAGATTCAGACCACACCATAATTATTTTAGCATACAAAGGCAATAGGAATATACACTGTCCCAACAGGAATTCCCAGCTGTTACACATCAGGGCCTTGCACGGCAATGGACAAACATGAAAAGCAGAAAATCATTCACCACAACTTTAAACAGAGGGAAATTAAATTCAGAAATGCCCCAAATGAGCCCTTCAGTGACATAACTAGAAAGGGAATTTATTTCTAAGCACCAGAACCTTCAGCTTGTTCTACTGAGGTTGGTGACTCCCCATCTATCTCACTGGGACCTTACTGAATTCCTTGGATTTGTTGGATCCTCCTCCTTTACCTGTCTTCCATGATCCTGCACATGTTGTAGATGGCACTGTGTCCCAGGTGAGTTCCCAAAAGGTTGCGCATGAGCTGCAAATTCAGAGAGAACACCTCAATCCCCAATTGTTAAAAGACTCGGTAGCCTAAATATGGATTTAACTGGCCACGCTTCTGGAAGTAAATGTGTCCTGCCTTTGCCCTGCCAGGACAGAAGCCTGTCACACCAGCTGAAACCAGAGGAGAATTCCCAGGACATGACAAAACTCGCACTAACGAGATGCTGATCCCTTCATACTTCAACGATTTTTAATTTACTCTTAAAACCAAGCTGAAACTGGTGGCAGATCTGCACGGGCATGTCTGACACTTCATCCAGCAGTGAATTCATTAAAGCCCAAAGCAAGCAGGGGTTCTGACCTTCCAGCAGGGCTCACAGAGCTCCTTCACGTTGATGGTGCGGCACAGGGTGATGATGAACACGGGCAGGTTCTCCGAGGGCAGGCAGTTGTAGCACACAACTGCATCCAGGACTTGCAAGGAAATCTTTGGGAAAGGCAAAGACAAAATGGTTGTACACTTCCCTGTGAATCAAGCAGGTCAAATCCTCACATGGCACAGCCAGGAAATCTTCTGGAAGTCAAAAGGGATGAAGATATTTCTGGGTTTTTTTCTTTTTAAAAAGCATTGTTGATTCACTTATCAAACTGATTAATGCTCTGTTTGCTTTAGAATAAATTATTGGTGTATGAGATTTATTGGCTTACAAATAACATAATATTGCATCAGCTCTCTTGAAAGATGAGAATAAACCCAGAGTCTGATTTTGTTTGTAAAAGTTACAGTTTCAAAGAACTTCAAAGTATTCTGAAGTACTAAAAGAAGCTCAGATCACTGACCTCTATGTCCACAGATGATGAAGTCTGAATGCACAAGAGGCAGATCTTGCTGTTAAGAAAGAACACTTAATTAGAATTGTTTGTTCTGTACGATTTGAGGCAGATTACAAAGAGCCAGAACAGCCAGGTTAATTGCCATGTTATTTAACTCCTCATTCCCCTTCCCGTAGCAATGTTGGTGACACAAGGGACACTGAGGGCTGCAACCTCTTTTATAAAGTTAAAGGGAGACTTAAATGCAACTCAAGTAATGTAACAGCACAGACTAAGCAATGCAAGCAGGTCCACCCCATGAAATAGGAAAAACACATTTAGTTAAACTAAATCAGATCTGAACACTGTAAGAACTGAAAATCAAATACTTGTCAGAAATGTCTGGTATGACCTGGGATGAAATAGACACAGATGGGGATGAAAAATATTACACTTGTCTGTATATTGACCTGAAACTTTCTCTGTAATTTACCAGAAATAAGCACGTAGGAGTTAAAAAAAACAACTTACTGGACCATGTCAGCTACGTAGTCTTCCAGATAGCAGCTATTGAATTTCACCAGGTTGACTAAAACCAGGAGGAACTCAGAAGTCAAACCAACATCCATCCACTGCAGCACAAAATCAGCTAAAGAAGGGAAAAAAACCCTGTTACAGTGCCCCTTCTACCCAGGAATGATATCATTAACTTTTTCTGTTATCACTGGATGTCTCTGCCTTGATTTATTCCCACCAAACTGGAGAGGGGTAGGGACAATACTCACCCAACTCTTCCTCTAAGTAGGTGATGTATCGTCCGTTCTCCGTCAGAGCCTTGAACACTTCAAGCCGTTCATGCAAATCTTCATTGGAGGGATAGTCCTTAATAACCTTAAAAAAATGGGCTCTGAGGATCCCTAATCTCTCACCCTTTAAATAAAAAAAGGAGGAGGTTAAGGCCTGGACATTATCAAGGTCTATCTCAGTAATCTTCATGTGTGAAATTATCTTTTTATTGAATCAATGCCTACTCTTTTCATAAGCATCCACCCCTGCTTTCTCAGAACACTGAAAACTACAACTTTGAGCTGATTCAGCCTCGTGTTTGTGCAACACGTTGGGAAATGTGAAGAATTCTTGTATGCTGAACTTGGCCAGCCTAGAAGCGTCTCACACAGAACCCCTTGCATACCTGAAACATCAAAACCAGCTGCAAACTGGGACTAGAAGGTCTGGGCAAAGACCACATAAAATCTGCTGAATTATGCTGAACTCAACCCAAAGTATTTCCTCTTTCTCAAGAGCATTACCCCAAACCAGAAAACCTTTCTGTGAGTTATATGAAAAGTTTTGCTACGAGGTCAAACCAAGACTTAAATTAAAATGCTCCCTCTTCCCATTTAAGAGGTACAACCAAAATTACAAATATCAACATTTGTAGAGAAGAACCCCTTGGTGCTTTCCCATTTCCCCCCCTGCACAAAGCCCAGTTCAGGTCAGTGTTCCCTGCCCCGTGGGTTTGCTGTCACCTGGCCCTGGACGATGGACTTGAGCAGGTGAAGCACGGCGTGCCTGGCCTCGGCGGGACGCTCCGGCTGCAGCATGTCAGCCACCACCTTCCACACGGCTTCCACGGCGTGCTGGGAGCAGAAACAGCATTGAGGCAGGAAAGCTCAGCTCTTCCTGGGATCTCGAGCCAGCAGGTCACAATGAATTACGGCAATTAATGATCAAGATCCAGGGATTTCATGTCCAGAGTTTTCTGTTCTGAGGGACACTCACCCACCTGGTCATACACTCAGATCAACCCCAGGAGGCACCAAATCCAGTTCCTGGGATGTAGGACTGGAATTCCTCATTCCCACACTGACTTCAGTGGGAACATCTGTGCAGAAGCCTTCATCCAGCTACAAGATGAGCTCAAAACCAATTGGGGGCTGCTTATTGACAAGCCAGGAGATAAGGAAACCCCTCTAAATATCATCTCCCATGAACTGTCCTGACTATCCCCAGCATTCTCCTTCCAGGAAGGTCCAGGAAGCCCATCAGCTCCATCCTCTCTGCTCCAGAGCTGGAAGGTTGGGCAGACTAATTTCCTTTCACAGCACAAAGCAGACTCTGGGATCATCCGTTTTAAAAAGCTTTCTAAACAACAGGAGTCTCTTACAATAGTTTGAGAGATGCTGCTTAAATTTCCATCCTTCCAACACTCACTGAACACTTTGGAACTCACCTCTTCAATTTTTTTGGTTTTTGCCACTTCACAAATTTGACTGATTGCTCGTATCCTGTTACTCAATCCACACTCTATGCTCAGTTCCTGGAAAGAAATGGAGAAATAAGTTAACAGTTTATCTTACCAGAAACACTTATCCATTTCTCCAAGGAGAGATGGAATTCTGGTCTCCTTCTCCTTTTTTTTTTGTATTTTCCTCCTTGTGTGCCAGCTATTCTGCTTACAGACTTGTGGTACCGATTACTGGAATCAATTATTTTATTTTTCATTTCCACAGAACCGTAAGGTTTTCATAAAACAGAAACAGTTCCCAGCTTGTGGAAACTGCCACCACAGAAACTTCAAGCTCAAACTATAAGAAAAGAGGGGACAGGGAAATACACTGTAACCCAACAAGTATCTCCAAAGTATTCGAAGAGTGAATAACCCAAATGCTGGAGCTGCAAAGTAGGTGAGTTTTACATCCAGTTCACCAGTGAATGAGTTGAGAGATCAGGAGAGGGAATGATGGAGAGGAACTGAATGGAGAGGAACCCAGGAGAAGGAGCAAGCCCTCCTGATCCCCTCACCTGAGGTACCCCAGGCACTATCCCCACCTTCACTCCACTCAGTTCTCACACCTTGAGTATTTCTGCAGTGATGATAAACTCTGTCTGCTTGCCCTCCGACGACTTTGAACTTCCCCGGGATGTACCCAGCCCCAGGAGGTTCCTGAACTTCTCCTTCAGTCCAGAATCCTTGCTCTGAGGCTTTGCCATTGCTGCCAAGCGCTGAGGCCCTGCAAACACAGAACAGGGTTCTGCTAAGGAAGGCCCAAGGGGAATATTTCAGCAGGAAAACACCAGTAACAGCATCACACTGAGGCTTCTCCAAAGAGCTTGGGTGTCTTGAGACTTTTCAAAGAGAAGCCCAACACCGAGGAAACAAGGAGCTCATGCTGCTCCTGTCTTCAGCACCCGCATCCCACAGCTCCCCATGGAACACGGGGCCTTTGGGATACCCTGTCCTGAGAGCTCTGAATGCCCAGCCCACCACACAGGCTGATTTTTGCAGTATGTCCACATGCCCACACTTTTTAAAGGGTGTGAGCTGGATACTTGTTCCTAAAGTAAAGGCCAAGCACACCGTGCTGTGCTGTTGATGTGGATGTGAAGAAGGACTTACAAATCTGAGTGTTGGAACATCCAAGTGCTGCCATGGCAAGAGAAAGACAGGCGCAAGAACAAGGATGGCCATTACAGCAACAACCCCCAGAAACTGTCTCCCCCTGCCCAAAACACTCTCCCTTGGGGGCCCCTGCCCTGGACACACGACCCTGCACAACCCCGGCACCCCTATATCCCCATGGACATCCCATGGCCTTCCCACACCCCGGGCACAGCAATCCCTGGTGTTCCCGGGGATGCACCACAGAGCCTGTCCCAGCATCCCAGGGGACACGCCACGGCCTCCTGCCCAATGTCACCAGGGGACACGCCATGCCCCCAGCCCACCCTCCTCGGGGACGCACAGAGCGCACCGCCCTGAGGACCCCCACAGCCCGAACCCACCCCAGGCGATGGCACAGTGTCCCCCCGTGATCCCCAAACAAGCCCGGACACGCCACATCCCACCCCCAACGCAGGACATGCCACAACCTCTTAGGGACACACAATGGGGGTCACACCACAGCCCCCTCCCAAACGCAACGAGCGTCACATCCCAGCCCCCCCCAAAACACAGCGAGGGTCACACCCCAGACCCCCCCGAACACACAACGGGGTCACAGCACAGCCCCCCAAAACACAACGGGGGTCACAGCGCTGCCCCAAAGCG
>VZRV01005587.1:42398-90624 GCA_013398115.1 Falcunculus frontatus | reverse complement strand
GGGATCGGGGCTTCCTGGGGGTACGGGAGGAGGGGATCAAGGACACGAGGCTTGCGGGAGAGGGGAAATTGAGCATTCCGGGGAGTATGGGAAGGGGGATCGGGGCTGTGCTGGGCACGAGGAGGGCTGGGGCTGCACCAGGAGCAGTGAGGGCCCGGCCTGGCTGGGGACAGGGGCTGGGTGTCCTTGTCACGTCCCCCTCGGAGCCCGGGATGTGGCAGCGAGGGATGTGGCTGTCCTGGGCTGGGGCTTGGGGATGCACCTTCAGCAGCCTCACCTGTGTTTGGGACACGTGTCCCCATCTTGTGACGTGTGACCCCACTGTTGTCACTTGTTGTCACTTGTCTCCCAGGTCCTTCCGCCCTCCCTCGCCCCGTGCTGGCTCTGATTGGGACTGGGGGATGTGCAGTGTTTGGGTTGGGAGTATGGGGGGGGAACTCGCCCTGGTCAGGCTCCCCTGGGTGGTCGGTGGCACGTGGGGCTGTCACTGAGCTCTGTGAGGGCTGAAGGCATCTTTCCTCAAGCCTGGAATCTCTGCCATCCCGTGCAGGGAGCCAGATCCAGGGCACGGCCGGCATCCTGAGGCGCAGCAGGAGGAGGAAGAGCGTTGCCATTGCCTATGAACCCGGGCAGAGCGATGGGGCCGAGCCCCGGAGAGCGCGCTGGGAGCCCCGGGACTGGCGGGAGCAGCTGGAGCGCATCCGCGAGATGAGGAGGAGCAGGGATGCTCCCGTGGATGAGATGGGAGTGCAGAAGTGCTATGATAGCAGCGCACCTCCGCAGGTAACAGGATTCCCACAGGGAGCAGCATTCCCACAGGCAACAGCATCCTGATGCCAGCTCCAGCAGGCACAGGAAAACATAGCATCCTCATGCTGCCCCTGGATCTGTCCCACTTGGGATGTTTCCAGGACAGAAACTGGATCAGGACTCTGGGCTGGGATTGGTCCCGGAGGATGTAATGAATGTGAGGGGCAGTGCTGCCTTACAGAGCAGGCTGGCAGGGCGTGAAGCCACTTTCCTTCTTTCCTTAAAATCTCTGTAGAGAGTCCAAGGAAAGTATCAAGCAAGATGGCTGTGGAATGCAGAGGAATGTGGGGAGCTCCCATGGGCAGGCTCAGAGATGCAGTGGGAGCCCCTGGAGTGGGAATGTGGGGATCATCCAGAGGCAGGCTCAGAGGAGCAGCGGGACCTGCTGGGCTCTGAGGGAGGGGTCTGGAGGACACAGCTGGACAGCCTCGGCACATGGAACGCTGTCCTTGCTGCTGGCATTGTGCCCTGGGCTTGGATTCCTGGGGAGAAGGATGAGCTCTGACCCCGGATTCAGAGAACATCACACGCTCTCAGCCACGTGGGTTGGCAGCTGTGGGGCCAGGGGTCCATGGCGCACCACGTGGAAATAGCTTCTCTTCCCTAGGGAAGTGAGGTTGTTGCTTCCAAGAAAAAGTGGATGTTGTAACCCTCAGCTCCTCACACCATTTCTTTGTACCCTGAGATTATCCTGTTTCCATGCACTCAGGGATTTTTCCTGGTGCACCTGTGGTTTTGTAAACTTTGTAGGAGAGCTGGAGGGAGGGTTGTGTCCCGTGTTATGCCAGGTCATTTTGGGTTAGTTGCATCATCCTCCTCACTCTGGTGGGACAGAATCATATCTGGAGAGAAAGAATTGGGAAACAGGAGGTGATGGCCTGGCTAAACCCTGCATGGCAGCAGCAAAGGAATTTCTGGGATTTGTCCTTCTCCCAGTCTCTGTCATCCCAGTTCTTCAGATTTGGTTCTGTGAGGAGCTCACTGGAGCCAGACACCCAGTTCCTACTGAAGCCTAATGAGAAAGGGTTGGGATTTTCAAAAGCTGCTTAGAGCAGGAGTTGCATGAAGAATCCTTGGGCATTTGTACTTGTGCATCCTGTGGGGTCTCCTGAGAATCCCATCCTCAGGAAAAGCTTTGTCCAGCCCTTTGTGGCTCAGCACTGGCATCTTGGATGTGAGATCCCAGCAGACAGAGCTGCTCCCTGGCCTCTCACAGATACTGACAGCTGAGCTTGAAGGTGTTTCTTTTCCCCCTTTATTGTGTGGTGGAATTAAAAGGTTATGGATTATTCCTGTTGCAGCCTTGCAGTCTCTTGGAGGCAGATAGGGCTGAAGGGTGGGAGCACCCCCTGCACTGAGGGTGGTGCTGGATCCTCCCGGGGTGTCTCAGTGTCCCCTTTGTCCCCAGGTCATGCGCTACCAGGTGCTGCTGGCCCTGATGCTGTCCAGCCAGACCAAGGACCAGGTGACAAGTGCTGCCATGCTGCGCCTGCGCCGGCGGGGCCTCACCGTGGACACTGTGCTGCAGATGGATGATGAGACGCTGGGACAGATCATTTATCCCGTGGGATTCTGGAGGGTGAGAGTGGGATCGCCACGTGGACGCGGAGGAATCCCGTGTGCCCTTCCCGTGGGGAGCTTTCCCCTGGAGTCAGGCTAAAAGCTGGATTTTACACCAGTTTTGGCACTTTCTCTTGCCAGCAAGATGAGATTCTTGGCTGCAGGGCCTGGAGTGTGCAGGGAGCCTGGAGCTCCCAGCTCTCAGCAGTTTGACTTCAAGGAGAAGTCAAGGCTCTGTCTCCCCTCCACAGCTCCCATGTGTGGCCTCGCCTGTCACACACTGAGCAGTGGTTGGTGTTCTGGGCTGTTGGTCTGTTTTCCCTGTATTGGAGGGCAGTTTGGATTGTGTGCCTTTCCCCTTGGTTTTCCAGAACAAGGTGAAGTACATAAAGCAGACCACAGCCATCCTGAAGCAGAAGTACGGGGGTGACATCCCAAGCACCGTGGAGGAGCTGGTGCAGCTGCCAGGAGTTGGGCCCAAAATGGCCCATTTGGCCATGCACATTGCCTGGGACAGCGTGGCTGGGATAGGTGAGTTGGACTGGGTTTTTCCCATCCCTCTCCTAAATCCTGCCTGATCCATTCCCCAGGCAGAGGGGAAGCATTGCAGCCCCAGCCCCAGGAGCCTGCTAACATCCCTTTAGGTCAGTCATCTGCAGAGTATTTGGGTAGGGGAACGATGTGACCCTCAACCACTCACTCAGTGAGTTGTAAGATTTAAGCAGCTGCTGTTTCTCCCCACATTTGATAGCAGAAATTCCCAAGAGAAGTCACTGCCCTGGGGAGCTGCTGCCAGATGGGGCTGGACCATCACCTGCAGGTCCCAGCCTGGGACCCCTGGGGACAGATTAATATTCCCAAAGGATTTGCTGCTTGATGGAAGAGCCCTGGGAAAGCCAGGGTGAGCAAGTGGGCGGGAGCTGGATCCTGCAGCCCCTCCAGTGACCGTCAGCTGGACAGGCCGTGGCCCTTGCACTGCATCCAACAGCCCTTGGGGTCTGTTGTTCTCCTGCTGTGGGGGAGGGAAGTCCAGAGGCAGCCAAACCAGCCAAGTGTTTTCCAAATAATTGTGTGCTCGGTTTTGATTTGGGAGGCAAGGCTTAGTCTTCCTGTTTACAGCAATTTCCTGAGTTTTGCCCAATTAGCCCTAGAGACAGGTTTATCACTGCTGATCTAACAATAATACACTTTGCATTCAGAGCTTTTGAGCTCAAAGCACATTATAAACACTGCTTTAAGCCTCCCAAGCCCTCTCTGCTGGTGGGTATTATGAAATGTGTTTTCCGTGCGGGCAAAGGAAGGGGCAGAGATCACAATTTGCGTAACTTCAGCTGAAACTCTGGGAAGATGAGAATGTAGAGAGGGAACAGGGGCCAGGCTGCCCTGTGCCTGCTCCATGGAGCAGGGGAACCTTGGGAGAGAGGCTGGCTCGGACTGTGTCAGCCTGGGGAGAGACACCCACCCCAAATGCTTTTGGCTCCGGGCCTGGGAAGAAAATGTTTGTTCTTGGAGTGAGCCTTCCCTGCCCTCTGCTCCCGTTCCACCTGGCTGCTCCTGCTGCCCGCAGGGGAAGCCTTGCCCTGGGCCTGGTGGCTGTCACAGGCAGCTTTTGGCTGTGCTCTCTCTGTTCAGGTGTGCCTGCCCCACCTAAACTCTGGGCTCTCCCTCCCCAGCTGTGGACACCCACGTGCACAGGATCTCAAACAGGCTCAAGTGGGTGAAGAAGGAGACCAAGCACCCCGAGGAGACTCGGGTGGCACTGGAGGACTGGCTGCCCAGGTGAGTCCCGAGCCCCTGCTGGCTGCAGGAGCCGTGTCTGCACTAAGTCCTGCTTGGAGCAGTTTCAGGGACTGCATTTTGGCTCCCTCCTCTTTCCAGAGTTGCAGTAGCTGCAGGTGTTTCCCCTCTGCCAGAGCTACAGCAGCAGCATCTCACCTGCACGATGGTTCTGTTGCTGTCAGATGGATCAATCACCACTAGTGGAGCTCTTGATCCCTGATTTTTGCCTTACCAAGTTTACCATGACCCAAGCCAGGTGCTTTTCCACACAGGGCCTTGCTGAGCCCAGTGGCCACAGCAGCATCAGCCCAGGGCTGGATCCTGGCCTTCACCGGTGATTAATTTTCAGTATCAAAAGTACTTCAGTACCAGCTGACACACACACAAGGACATCTCCACATCTGGCACGTGCCTGAGCACAAGCATTGCTCCCCACCCAGCTCAGCAGCATCAGGAAAGGTTGGGAGGGCTGTTCCTAGCAGGGATCAGGAAGGGTTGGGAGGCTGGGACTCACCTCCAGGGAAAGCCAGGAGGAACAGGCAGAAGGAGAAAGGGATCCCATTAACACCACAGGCTGTTCCTCACCCCTTCCAAGCAGCTGCATGGCAACACTGATGTTTCTCCTCTCACTGCAGGGAGCTCTGGAAGGAGATAAACTGGCTCCTCGTGGGCTTTGGGCAGCAGACCTGCCTGCCTGTGAACCCTCGCTGCAGCCAGTGCCTCAACCAAGACATTTGCCCAGCTGCCAAGAGACTCTGAGGGATCATCCAGCTTTTGGAGAGCCACAAAGCTGCTTGGGCTGAGCCCTGGTAAAGCTGGGGCTGGCACAGGGCTGGCAGTGTGACTGCAGGAGACAGGAGCTTGCTGCAGCAGCTTGAGGGAACAGCCACTGGCACTGGCTCAGCTCTCCAGAGGAAAAAGGGGCTTTGAGAGGCAGCAATCCTGCTGGGACAGAGCTGAAGGCTCCAACCTGGGTGAACGGCTGAGCACGTCCCAGCTGTGCCACGCTGAGTCACTGGAGAGAAAAGCTTTGTCCTCAGGGACTTGCTGCTGCTTGTAAATACTCATTTAATAAAGAGATGGTGAGGGTTTTTTTGCACCCACGAGGTTTGCTGGCATTTGTGTGACACTGGGCGAGGGGAGGAGAACGTGGGTGACCTCAGCAAGGCTGAGACCATGGCAACCAGCCCTGCCCTGCCAGCTGAGAGTGGGCAGCACACACCTGCCCAGCCCTGCCAGGGGCTCTGCCACCGTGAGCTGTGCTGCCAACAGGACAAGAGCTGTGCCAGGGGACAGCCAGGGTGAACAGCAGGAGGAATTTCTTCATGGAAAAGGTGGTGAAACACTGGAAGGGGCTGCCCAGGGAGGTGGTGGAGTCCCCATCCCTGGAGGTGTCCAGGAAAGGCCTGGAAGTGGCACTCAGTGCTCTGGGCTGGGGACAAGGTGGGCATCGGGCACAGGTTGGACTCCGTGATCCTGGAGATCTTTTCCAGCCTTGGTGATCCTGAGATTCTGAGGTACAGCTGAAGCCTTCCCAAGCCAGGAGCAGAGGAAAGCACTGCCTGGACAAGTGACCTCTGGGTGCTGGCAGCAGAAGAGCAGGGGATGATGCAGAGCAGGGCCAGGAGATGAGCCAGTGCCGCTCTGTGTGTGCCACAAGGGTTACAGCAGCCACGGGAGCCAGGCTGTGTCCCCAGGAGCTGACAGAGGGACAGCACCACCCCTGTGTTTTGTTCTTCAAAGAAAGGGCAGTGCTGACTTCATTGTGGAGCTTCAAAGGCGTAATTCCAGCTCCTCTTTAAAGAGGCGAGGGAGGAAGCAAAGTTTACAATGTGCTAAAGGGCTGCAATTCCGCTCTGGGCTCCCTGAGCAGCTGAGGAAGGAGCAGATAAGTGCTGGGTACATGGCAAACCAAGTTTATTACTGACATTACAGTGTACATGGTGGGTTTGCAATGCTGCTGACAGCCTTAGACTTTATTGATTTTTCTTTTCCAAGTTAAATGTACAGGAACTGAATAATTACTACTGAGCTACAAGATGTCAGGAATGCAGTAATGCTTTAACCAGGAGCAGTTTCCATGGACTAAGAGATTAAGATTTTCAATCTTATCAGTACGGATTTGCACACCTGATTTCTTTTGATCTACATTCAAAACTACACAAGGTTGTTTTTTCTTCCCCCCTCAACTACAGCAGTCTTGGATGAGAAATGGGGTGTTTACACCAGGTCTGTGCTCTCTGATGTGCATCAGAGTGTCCTGGGAACCCTCTACCCTGCACGGCCCGGGCGCTGCCGGGGTTTGGCGACGCGGGCACGGGAAGCAACGTGCACACCATGGAAAAGAAGGGCTCCTTCCAAACATTACCCAGAGAGAGAAGATAGTATTTTGGGGGCCAAAAAGAGAGCAGGTAATTTGAAGTGGGATGGGGAAGAGGTGTCTTGTTAATGGCAGAGCCCCGAGGGGAGGCAACCTCTCCACATCCCCCATCATCCCACTGCCTGTCTCATCACCCACAGCCAAACACCTGCACCAGTTCCTCTCCAAAGTCATTATTTTCAACCTGTTCAGCCCATCAACAATCCTGAAAGATAACTTTCATAAAGAGAACTCATCTCCTTCACCCCTGAGGCTCTCCACACTCTCCTGCCAGCAGCAAAGGGCCACAGGCACCAGCTGCTCCCCAGGGAAGCCAAACACCCCGTGCTGAGCCCCAGCCAGCTGCTGAGGAGAGCAGAGAATGGTATAAGGCACCTTTTAGCTCCATAATTTGGAAATACCTTAGGAAATCCGAGCAGAGCCATTCCCACATCTGTAGCACACTGACCACCCAAGGGTTTTTAATCAAGGAAGGGCTGGAGTGAGGCAGGGCACAGCCACAGCTCTGTGTTCACACATCATCCATGGCCAGGTGATCGCTGCCGTTTGCTTTCAGCTGGGAAAAGTGGCTTTGCATTCCCAGTCCCTTCCCACAGCAGAACTGGGATTGCTGCTGGAGCGTGGGAGGGAGTGGGACAGCCCCAGCCCGTGCCCTGGTCACACAGCTCTGCTACCTGTGAGCTCTGCAGCTCCGCTGAGTCACCTTCACTCACACAGCCAAAGGCAATAATAAAGAGCTTGAATGGACTTAATCTGTAACACTTTAAAGACAGACTTTGAATGCTGAGAGGGGGGTTTGAAGCAGGTCACAGGAAGCCAGAGGTACTGCCCACTCCATCACACCAGTGCCTGCTCCATGCCCAGCCCCACGGACACCCCCACGGCTTTGGAGGATGTCCTTCCAACAGCGAGGCACTCCCAGGCTGGGGACACCAAATCCCAGCCCAGGTGGGACCTGGACCAGCCCCACTCCCCAGCACCGAGCGTGCAGTCAGAGCTGCATCCCTGTGTTCCCTCCTGGAAGCAGATGTTGGGTCCTCTCCACTTTCAGGTCTGTCCAAAGAGTTTTTGTAGCATCTCGTGGTTCTCATCTTCGTGCTCCATGGGACAGGACCAGCCCCCGCTCCCTCCATCCCCTGCCACATCCACAGCGGCAGGTGGGGAGGGCTGTGGCCTTTGGGTTTGGAGTTGGCTTTTAAACCCCACCCTCTCCCCTCTGCAGAGCTGTCGGGGTTGAAAAATGGGCCTTTACTGCCAGGGCAGGAGCTGCTGGTGGGGGGGAGGTTCCTAAACTAACTGGAAACACATGGGACTTCGTTAAAAAAACCCAAAACCAACAGAACAAACGTTTTTGCTTCAATAGCAAAGCGATTTCCAGCCACAGTCCATTTTCCCATGGTGGGAGTGGCTAATGCTGGGCATGGGGAGCTGAGGTGGGGGTGCCTGGCACCTCCACCCTGCGGGCACCCACCACGAGCCGTGAGACAGGGGCACAGAGCATCCCATGGGGCTCGGTCTGGGACACCCACATAGCCAAAACACCCCACGTAAAAAGTAAAAAAGAAGTAACAGAAGCCTAAATGATGCAGGTAAGAAACAAGAGTTAAAATTCTTCCAGTCCTTTCTCACAGGAACGGGGGACGGTGGGCAGCCGGAGCCGGGCTCAAGAGCAAGCAAGAAAAGGAGCTTTGGTCACATTTGTCTTATGAGAATCGCTGGTGAGTAACAATAATAATAATAATAATAACAATAATAATAAAAAATAAAAATAAAAAGGACTTTAAAATACGCCTTGTAAAAGCAACCAGTGAAGAGCAGAGCACAAAGCATCTCACATGGACACCAAAGGACAGGGCGTAGGCACCTCAGAAACGTCCGAGCTGGGGCGGGAGGAGAGCGGACGGCAGCCACCAGCAGGGCTCAGAAATTGCTGAAAATCTCCCGTTTCTTGTTCCAGTCCATCTGCGGCGCTCGCTTCTTCACACGCTTGGCCCTCACCTTCTCCTTGGCCTCGGCGGCCGTCGGGCTCAGGCTCAGCCCACTCTCCTCAAACGGGTCCTTCTTGTCCATGTCTCCGTCCTGCGTGGAGAAGGGACAAAGTTGTCACCCCCTGCAGCATTCCCACACCGCTGCAGGGTCCCACAGCCTTTCATGGAATCACTGAGGTTGGAAAACCCTCCAGGATCATCAAATCCAAGCTGTGCCTGATGCCCACCTTGTCCCCAGCCCAGAGCACTAAGTGCCACATCCAGGCATTCCTTTGGGAACTCCACCCCCTCCCTGGGCAATTCCAATGCTTAACAACCCTTCCCACGAAGAATTTCCTCCAGCCTGCACAATAAGCAGACGTGCAGGGATGGGTTTTGTAGCAGCAGAAGGTCAAAGCCCCTTCCTTGTGCCATGCCCATGGTTTCACTGGCAGCAGCATCCGTGTGGCCATGGAGTTCATCACAACACTGCATTTTGTGGGGGTGTTTCACCTGCCTGAAGAATGTGTGACTGCACAGCTGGAAGTGGAAAAGCAGGAACAAAGAAGGTGCTGCCCGGCTGCACTCGTGTCAGGTGTGGGTAAACACACAGAATGGAGATCTTTGGTTTTAGAGAAACCTTTCAGAGCTTTCCTGCTGGCACTACTGCCCCACCAGGCATGCCCAGCTCCAAGAGGAGAGTGCACAAGCCCTGCTGATAACCACAGGCAGGGCCTTCCACCAGCGCTGTGAGATAACAGCACTGGCCTTGCCGGGCTGAAGGAAGCCAAACTGAGCCCAGGAAACCCCCCACACCTCCAGGGACTTTGGCTTCTTACCAGGACAGCAACCCCTGAACAGCCCCAGGGTGACTCCAAGGGAGGCACCACTGTGCTCCAGTAATGGGGCACAGCCCAGTTTTCCAACTTCTCCACCCCAGGGACTCTTGACTTCTCATGCAGCGACCCCTGAAGCAGCCCAAAGGTGACTCAGGGGGAGAACCCGCTGTGCTCCCCACCAGGACACTGCCTGGTGTTCCGGGGCAGCAGCCATGGGATCAGGACATGCATTATTCACTGCCCACGGGGAAATGCAGGTGGCAGATTGCAGGCGCTTGGCCACAGCTTGGACACAGCTGGTGCCCGAGAGGCTTCAGGGCTGTGGGTGCTCACAGAGAGGCCATGTGAGCACTTGGTGCTGTCACATTCCTGCTCCCAAATGTCCTGGGGCAGGGGCAGAGATGGCAGAGACCTCACAGAGCACCTGCAGGGAGACTTTGCTCTATTTTTAGCAGAACCTTGTGCTAAAGATAAAATTTTGAGCACTTTACAAATCCCCTTCTTCTTAATACAAATCCCCACTTCTTATTTTAAGAGGAAAAAAACCAGTAATACCTGAGATCACTAATCTATGCCTTGTGTTGACTTTAGGTTGCCACTTCACCCTGCCCAACAAGTTTTGTCCCTTTCCAGTGCTGAGCCACACCAAAGAAACCCCTTCAGCCCAGCCAGTCACCAAAACCTACTCCTCTCCTCCTTTAAACACTGTGATAAATTCACCGTGCTCCAAACTGAAAAAAAAAAAAATTAAAAAATAAAAAATTGGCTCTTTTTAGATTTTAGCCTGCCCTGGTCCTGATAGCAGCACTTGAGCCTCACAGTTCTGCTCCTCATGGATTCCCAGCCTTGCTGTAGCTCATCAGTGTAATTACACTTCAGATCCCAAACTCCTGCAGACATCCTTTCACCTCCCACCTCCTTCCAAACTATTCAAGCAGGAATCACTGCCCAAGAAGGTGCCAGTGAACACCCACAGTGCAAGGGATGAGAGAAAACCCTGGATTTTGGTTGCTGGGTGGATAAAAGTGAACCCAAGTGTGGGAGATAAACTGAAAACACATCGACACACAGCACTGTGAGGCAGGATTGTACCCACACCAGGGTGTAAAAGGGACAGGGAGTGTTTGGGGTTTTTACCTCGGATTCCTTCCCAGGACTCTGCAGGTCGCTGTGAGATGAAGATGTGGATCCTCCGTTCAGCTGGAGGAAAGGAAAATGTCAGTTGGGTTTGTGCCAGACAGAGTTAAACACAATAAATAGCCAGGTATAGCAATGCTGGGCTCCAGGGATGGGATGGAGCCTGGAGGGAATGGCCCTGCTGAGGGGACCCTGCACACACCCAGGAGCTCCCTGGGATTCCCAGCAGAGCTGCTGCTCTGCCACATCCCCACCCCAGGCACAGCATGGTCCCCTTCCTGCCAGACCTGGGACATTGCCACCTCCTCCCTCTGTCACTGGGATTAAACGGGGCTGAAATTGGCCTTGTTGAACCCCTAAAGTAAAGCTGTAGCAGGGAGTAATTAAAACCAAGCAGCAGCAGTAAAGCTGAGCTAAATGAGCCTCGGGGCATCACCTGGCACAGGTGGGAGCCAGGGAAAGACCCTGATCCCTTCTGATCACTCCAACACATCCCCTGAGGCTGCTGCCCCTGGCTGTCACCTGCAGCAGACGAGGACTCACCTGAGTCTGTGCAGATCCATTTGTCATGGGCTGGGGTACCACACCTGGACAGCACACAGAGAAAACACACAGTGAGCACCCTCAGCTGGGATCGCTGCCTCAGCTCCCAGGAAAGCATCCCTCAGCATCATCACCTGCCATCCCACACCTTCCTCCTCTCCCCTGCCCACCCCACCAGCTCATCCTGTCCCTTGGCTTCGTCTTGTGCTGTTTTCCAGCGCACACAAAAGCCTTTCCCCTCTCCTTCTGCCCTTCTGGAACCACATCCTTGCCAAATCCCCTGAATTCACTCCATTTCACCCTTATGATCAGAGGAAAACACCTGCCAGAAAGGGGACCAAGTAACCTCCTTCTACAGGCATTAACTGCTGCACACTCCCTTTTTTTTTTTTTGACCGTTTGTTTTCAGAAGTTCTTTAATCAAAAATCTTAAAAGTCAACTCAAAAATCTTCGTCAAAATCAGCATCACAGTGTTGTCACAACAGTTTCTGGCACATAACCTGCTCTCCAGGCACCCTGGAACTTTTTTTTGCTCACTTCCAATGATTTACTCTAACAATAGCCCACACAATGGCAAATTTTATGCATTTAAGCTGCCAATCACCACGATCAAGTCATTGCCCCAGGCATTACCACGTCTCACTGTCCCAGACTAACAGATGTGTTAATTGGGACAGGATTAATAACTAAATTATGTCAAGCATGGACGCTTCCCTAGGGACTGATTGGAGGCTGCATCACTGCAGACTGCAGGGATTTCTGGGGCAAAGCAGAAAAATAAACCTAAATCGTGATTTTGAGAGTGCTGGTGCAAAAATCTCCGCGTAGCTTTGGGATCCTTAAATATTTTATTGCAGTGATTTCTGGACTGGTGTTTAGAGTAGAACAAGCTCTGAGCAATGGGCATCAGAAGAGTCAGCTCACACAGAAGCAATGTTTATGTCTCTGGTATCATAAGTAGCTAAATTTTAAATTATTTACATTAAAAACAAGCTTTAGATGACAAGGAATAGAAAAGTGGAACTGGACTTTAAAAACAAATTTGCCATGCCTAGAAATACTTTAGTATTTCCTTAATCTAAAAGGGTCTTAAAACCTATTCATTGGCTTAAAGGTTGAGGTGCTCAGGATGAGCTGCAAGGCTTGGAAATTGTCAGTTTGAGGTCGAAGCAGTTCACTTAAAGAGGACAATTATTATTTCCTCTTACCCTGCAAACAGCAGAATCTCCCAGAGCCCTTTGGCACCAACGCAGGTGCCAGGCAGACCCAATTCCTGCTCCCTGGTGAATGCAGGGCCCGGAGCACCCACCCACCCTCCCCATGGCTCTGTCCCCTCCCGGGAACAAGGGCTCCTTTATGGCAGTGCCAGCAGACAGCCCCGGCTCCTCCTCGGAGCATCTGACACCCTGTGTGCTCCCCAGCATTGTCTGACCCATTTCTGGGGACAAATCTGCCCATTGAGCACCCCCAGAGCACGCTGGAGATCAGATAAGGAACAGCTGTGCTGGGAAACAGAGCTGCCCATTGAGCCAGGGACAGGCCGGGCTGGGAGCTGCGTCCCCACCCGGGAGTGGGGCAGGTTGGGGAGTGGATGAGCAGCTTTCCCTGCCAGGTTTCAGCAGCAGGAAAACATTTCCCGCACGGGCCACGCCGTGATCAGCCGGCGTGGAGCCCTTCCCTCTGCACACAGCAGCCTCGCTCCGGGGCTCTCCAGGTGCCCACAGGTTCCTTCACTGGAGCAAGGAGCAACCAGGGAATCAGAGAATCGTGGAGTGATTCGGGTTGGAAGGGACTTTAAAGCTCATCCAGTCCCACCATGGGCAGGGACACCTTCCACTAGAACAGGCTGCTCCAAGCCCTGTTCAACCCGGCTTTGAAGGCTCCCCCCAAAATCCCACCACACCTCAGTCCCTTTGTGGCAGCGAGTTCCAAAGTTAATTATTCACCATGTAAAAGCAACAAACTGTTTTTTGGCTGGATGAGGGTGTATTCTCACTATTTATAAATAGCTGGGTGGTGCTCAGGAAACTACTGAGGGATGAGACAGGAGGGAAACATGACTCTCCCTCACTCCTGAGATCCCACCCATGGCACGGTGAGTCATGGGAACGGCGCAGGGTCACCCTGAGAAAGGAAGGTCTCACCTTTGGTGTGCTCCTCCGTGGGGGTCACCCCCAGCTTCTTGAAGTACTCGTCTGTTTCAGGGTCCACCACAAGGAGCCTGGCTTCGCTCTCCCTGGATTTGATGTGGGACACCACCTCCGAGTGCCGCAGGCCCTCCACGTTTATCCCGTTCACCTGCAGAGCGACGGCATCAGAACCCAAACCTGTGCCCAGAGATGCTGGTCCTGGCTCACAGACCCCCAGAGCAGCCCTCTCTTTCCCTAAGGGGTGGGATTTTCCTTTTTTCATTCCTGCTGGGATGACAGGAAGGCTACAGGCTTTTCCTTCCCCCTCTCCAGCCAACCATGGCCTCCCAAACCCCCTCAGTGCCTCTGCCAGAGCATCATCCACACACCTCTGCCTGCATCCCAAACGCATCCACGGGGAATCACAGACCTCAGGCTCCCACCAAAACCCTCTGCCTGCCCTCTTTGGTGTTGTCAAACCCAGCCTTCCCCTTGGATGTGCCCCAGGAATCTCAGGCTGCCTGTGGGCACAGAGAGTGGGCTGGGTGCCCCACCGCGTCCTGTGGCATCACTGTGCCATCCTTCATCCCTCTGGGATGGAAAACCATGGATTTTTGTGCCCTTGATGGGCGAGTCCCTGTGCCTGGTGCACAGATTCATCTCTCCCTTCCCTTCGTTCGAGCCAGGACCCAGGGGGAATGTGATCCTGCACTCCCAATTGTTCCCTACAGTGAGGGGACAATGGTGACTCAGGACATTGTTCAGTGCGAATGAATCACCCTTTGTCCCACCGGGAAGGGCTCTGCACGGCCCAGCCAGACAGCCTGGGCACGACCCAGTGCTCGTCCTCATCCAAAGGGACGAGGCAGGAGGACCCTGCAGAGCCTGAGCTCCAAACTCTTTGCAGGGAACCAGGTTCCCCCTGCTCCTCAGGGCACAGCTGCAAGGGCTGGGATGAAAAGGAACCCCTTCCCAGGCTCTGCAGCTCACTCCAGGTGCTGCCACCCTCAGCTGCCAGCTCAGAGCCCTGCTCCATCCCTGTCCTGCCACTCCAGCTCACCCCAATCCATGCCCAGGGCTCACCCCTGGTTGAGCCGGGCCAGGCAGCCCAGGGCTGCTCTCCCTCCACCCTGGCACAGGGCTGGGGGGCATCAAATATTTATCCAAGCCCCAAAGAGCAGGCAGGGAGGGATCAGGTTTCCGAGCTCGCCAGCTCACCCCGAGCTGCTTTGTGTGTGCCAGGCCCCAGGCCAAGCCCATAAATAAATAACACGACCCCTGGATGTGACACCCCCGCAGCCACTGCCACCCGTGGCCCACGCCCGGCCCCACGCTGCTCCCAGCAATAAACTTTCAGCTGCTGAGAAGAGGCAGCAGCTCCCACTGGCTAAGGAATAATTATTCACAGGGCTGGAAAGCAGGAGAGTGCTCTGGTCTCAGGATTTTCCCAACTCACACTCTTCCAGGGCTGCAAATCCCATTCCCGCTCTGAGCCGGGAGCAAGAGCCACAGCTTGGACCCTGTGGGGTGGTTTTGGGGTTCAGCATCCTGGGGAAACAGCCCGAGCAGGGGATATCCATGTGCTCCCACAGGGAAAGGGGTGATGGCTGCTGTGCTGGGTCAGTCCCTGCCAGTCCCTCTGCCCCGACAGGCAGCTCTGGATGGGGGAACCTCCTTCTCCAGGAAAAACACAGCACACAAGCCAAAGAGAGGGCAATTCCCAGCCCCATCCAAACGTTTTTGGCCCCATCTTGGACGAAAAGTGTTGTCCAGCACCTGGTAACCAGCAAGATGCTTCCAAGAGCATTCTCTCTTAAGATGGGGACCTTAAGACAAATTAATTTTGTGTCTTACAATCTCCGCAAAGCCTTTTTCCGTATTTTTCCAAGCATTCCCTGGCAGGGCATCAGCTCAGCCAGGCAGCACTGACCTGGCCTTATGCCCACAGTCACCTGCCCAACCCTCCTCAGTGACAGCCAGAGCCAGCACAGCACCATGGGGACATGGGGCAGTGGGGGCCTTGGCAGTGCTGGGAGAGTAGCTGGACTCAGTAGTCTTGGAGGGCTTTTCCAGCCTAAAAAATTCCAAGTTTCTACTCCCTAATTCTACCCAGAGCCCAGAGCTCACAAATGCCTGCTTGGCAGGAAAGGAAGGAGCACAAAGCCACTGCCAGAGCAGCCCCATCGGCCTTAGGGCTCTGAATTAGAGGAATACTGGGGGGATCAGATGGGAAAGGTCACGGGCACTGGACGGGGGTTGTTTCAGCTTCCCCAGGGTCCCATCCCTGCTGCTGTCCCCCCATTACCTCCACCAGCCGGTCCTGGGGCCGCAGCCCCGCCCGGGAAGCCGGCGAGTCGGGATCCACGGAGCGGATGAACTGCCCCGGCCGGGATTTCTCGCTGTGCAGGTTGAAGCCGTAGCCATTGGGGCCTTTCTTCAGGTGGCAGAGACGTGGGCACAGCTCCTTCTGTCCGTTTAAATCCTGATTCATGGAGGAGAGGGTGGGGGAGACAAGACAGTGGGGTTAATTTATGGCTTTGGGGTGGCTCTCAGGCAGATGTGACTGTAAATAAAGCCCCGAGGAAGCGCCCTATCTGCCCCCCATCCTCCTTTCCCCGGCATGGGGACAGGTTAACAAATGGATTTCCTCTCATTGAGTCTATTTTCGAAACCCAATTGTCCAAAACCACTCCAGAAAAATGAAAACAAAACAAAAAATGCATTTCCTTCAGCAGGAATGGCCTAGATTAATCCACCCATAGGCTGGGACCCCCCCGGCAGCGGCCGAGCCCCAGCCCCGGGCAGGGAGGAACCAAGGCTGAGTTGTGCTTTGCCCAGGCTCACCCAGACCCGGGATTAACCTCAGTCAGGTATTTAAGGCAGTGCCACACCCTTGGTCTCAGTGACACCGGCATTGCCCACTGGTGCCATCCCCTCCCAGCGAGGGGGGGACCAGGATGATGAACCTAAACATCCAAGAGCCCCCTGCTGCTCGGGAAGGCTGAGCTTGGCAGGATGAACAGCACAGGGGCATGTGAGGAGTTCAGTGCTTCCCCTCATGCCATAGAAAATGCTTTATGGATCCTCAGGGCAGCCAGGGAGCAACAAATCCAGGTTTTCTCCAGGTCTGCAGGACCCATTACATTCCCCTGGATGCTGCTCCTACCAGCAGCCCTCGTGTCAGGTAGCTTCAGGTCGTGGCACAGCACCACATCCCTGGCAAGAGGCACCTCTGAGATTCAGGGTGTTCATTTCCACCCATGGTCTAAGGAAAACATCCCCCCAGATGAGTTTTAACCTTCCCTCAGCAGGAGCACTCCGCTCCCCGCCTGCCCGCAGAGAGGATTTGTCTCAGATCACATTCACAGGGAAATCTCTTACAGCCTTTCTCTCTAAATTAAAAATCCAGGCAGCAATTTCCTCCTCCTTCCTCTCTAGGCCAAAAGGCACCATGAAACACCAAACCTCCCAACTCCTTCATCCCCTCAAGGAGGGATTTTACAGAGGAGAACAAAGTGGGGACAGAGCAGTCACCCCCAGGGATCCCTGGGCTGGGGGACAGAATTTTCATAGAATTCCAGATGGTCTGGGGTGGAAGGGATCTTAAAGATCATCTTGTTCCAGTCTCCTGCCATGGGCAGGGACACCTCCCACTATCCCAGGTTGCTCCAAGCCCCGTCCAACCTGGCCTTGGACACTTCCAGAGATAGGGCAGCCACAGCTTCTCTGGGCAATTTTGGCTGCGGCTGCAATGCCCAGGGGGGACAGATGTGGATCAGGGTTCAGTACCAGCCTGATCAGTTCAATCCCAGCATCCAGGAAGAAACAGGGATGCAAAATGACCAGTCCTTACACACAGAATGGTTCAGGTTGGAAGGAACCACTGAAGATCACCTAAGTCCAATCTCCCTCTTCAAGCAGAGTTCCCCAGAGCCCATCACTCAGGACTGTGTCCAGACAGCTTTCCTCTGGCACAAGAGGGGCACCTTGACCACCAAATTCCTCAAAAACTGCTCACACACGAGGGTCACCACCAGCAGTGCCCATCACAGGCATCGGGGCACACTCGGAACTGCTGCAAACTGCTCCTGAATGCCACAGAGTTTTTTATTAAAAACCAGTTTGTGGTGTTGATATCTCAAGCCCAGATTGGTTCTTGAAGCAGGAAAAGTCCTCAGTGCAACAACCCAAACCAGGCTGGGGCTCCCCAGCCCCTCCTCTACCTGCTGCACACACCCAGAGCAGCCCCACACCCCCATCCTCTCCCTCTGCACATTTAACCCTGCTGCACCTTTCCCATGGCCCCGGAGCAGCCAGTTCACCCTATCTGCAAACATTTCCAGCCTGCCTCAGAGTTCTTCAAAAACTGAAGAAAACAGGAAATGATTCAACTGGCCCAAGAGGGTCGGACTCGCGTGACCTTAAAGGACACACGGGGCTCTGTGCGGCAGGACAAGGGGAGCACGTCTGGAGTCACCAAAGTGCATCTGAGATCACCAAAATCCATCTGGGATCACATATTTGGGTTTAAAAAGCACATTTAAAAACCATTTTCCTCCTGCTCTGTTCTTACAGGGTCGGAGCTCCTGCAGCAGTGTGAAAATACTGAGAGAAATCACTGAGAATCATCCAAAAATCTGTGCTGGAGGTGCTGTCCCAGCATGGGGATCCCCTGGGGACAGCCTGGCAGGGTCAGTCCCTCCTCCTCCAGGGCATCCCGTGGGATCAGCAGTGAAATCAAATTACTCACTAAATAAACCACACAGGGAAAAGCTTCACTGCAGGATCCCTTTGGCTGTGAGGGTGCTGACCTATGCCATGTCCTATGTGGGCTTGTGCTGCTGTCACCACAGAATCTTGAATTTAAGGTCCTCAACTGGAATGAATTCAAGACATTTATTTTTTAAATATATACATATAAAAAATAATCCCAATTCAGCATCTGTTCTGGGCAGAGATCCTCAGGGAAAACTGCTTATCCTCCCACAGAGATGATCCAGGGCTTTTGCTGGGCTCTTAAACCTCCCAGCTAACACAATCCTCAGCTGCTGGAAAAAACAGGTCTTGGAGCTGAGCTCTGCAAAGCCCCTCTCTGGGATTAAGCAAAGGCTGACACTCCCCTCTCTCCCCCTGCTCACACCCCCCCAAGACACAGAGCCTCTGCCTCTCCTGCCAGCTCCACTCTTTATTTTCTTTTTGACCCGTGCCAGCGTTTCCCTGGTTGTGTTCTGGGAAGATATTTCCTAAGCTCCCGGGGGAATTTGGCCTTTGTGAAACCCAAGCCCTGCCACAAAGCGTTCCCTGGAACAGCAGCACGTTATCTGGGCTTCCCAGGAACCCGCCTGCAGAACCCACTCCGGTCCCGCTCCGGAGGAGGCTCCGCCGCCTCTCACACGCCAAGCACTTGAAAGCCAATTTGGATTAAGTTACATTCACATGGATGCTGTAAAGCAACAAATCTGAACTCGATTTTTTTTCTCTTAAAAAGCCAAAAATTGCCCCCACACACCAAAAAAAAAAAAAAAAAAATTTGCAAAATGAAGCTCTTTTTTTTTTTTTTTTTCCCAGAAATCCAGGCACTTGCACTGATTTTACGAGCTGGATTAAACAGCAGTGGCAGGGCACACTCCATCCCTGTCTGTGCCATCCCCAGGAATGTCTGTGCAGATAAATGCTGCCTGGATGATGAGCTGCACTCACACCCCATCCCTGGAGCTGCTGCTTGGGGCAAACCAGCGGCATTTTACAAGGGAAAAGGTTTCAGAAGCACAGCTCAAGCTGGTGCATTTAAAAATGCACAAACAAGACATTAAATAACAATGAAATGCTTTCAGTGAAATTAAAAAAACTGATTGGGTGTTGCCAGCTCTCACAATCTCATGGCAACTCTTCCAGCATCTGATTTTTTATTTCCCTTCGAGTTTCCAGCGCTGCTGATGGGAACTGGGGTCCCTCAGGGACACCCCTTGGCTCATGGGGGTCACCTGGGGACACCCTGTGGCTCACTGGGGTCTTCCAGAGACAAGTCCCAGCTCCCTGGGGTTCCCCAGAGATCCCCCTTGGCCCATGGGATGCCCCAGCACTGGCTTTGTGCCACCCTGTGCAGGTCCCTGCAGTGACCAGGACCGTTCCCATTTTGTACACCTGGGGCTGCTATCACAAATGTCCCCAGCTCTGATTAATGAGGGGTTTCCACACCATTAATTAGCACGTGGCAGCCTCCATGAAAGCAGAATCCACTCCCAGAAGCACCAAAGGGAACCAAACTCCCCTCCTGGGTTTTGAGGGGCAGCAGAGCAGCCCCCACGCTCCGTTATCCAACCAAGCCCACCTGCCCCTACAAAAACCCCTCCCCAGCTCAACACCTCGAGGCCACCAGTGCCAGAGACCCTGTTGCTGTCATTGCTGACCCAGCCCTGAGCCACATTCCAGGACAGGGATGTCCCCTGCTCCCACAGCCCAGTGTCACCGCTTTCCCAAAGGACAATGACTGACTAAACCAACCTGCACCTTCACACCATCCCCCACCCTGACCCTGAGCAGAAAGAGGGATAAAAAGGGCTTTTCACAGACCAGCCCAAAAAGCTGCAGGAACATCCACAGTCTCTCCATATCCAGGATGCCACACTGGTGGCCAGGTCCCAGGACTGTCTCCAGTCCCTCTGCCCCACAAACTCGTGCCCACAACGGGCTAAAATGCCTTGAAAGCCACAGTTTAGGGCTTTATTCCAGGAATAAAACACCAGCGCCAGTGTGGACACCAGCTCTCCTGGGTCCTCCAGGAGAGGAGGAGGAGGAAGAAGAGGAGGAAGAGGAGAACACACACACACAGAGCTACTCTAGTGGCCGAGGCCAGGTTGGTACCATCTGCCCTGGGACCCCGGTGGGTCCCTGTTCAACGCGGCTCCTACGGTGCCTTGGCCACGATGTCACCGAGCCCCTCAGCACGGGGGTCACCCCAAACCTCCTTCCAGGCTGACGGGACACTCTCAGCACAGGCAGGAAGGGCAGGGTGTCCCACGGGGGTATCCCACGATGGGAGCAGGAGCTCCAGCCCTGCTCGTGTTCCAGAATGGGATTTGCTGGAACTCCACCAAGCTCATCTCCTGGGTGTGTCGGTCATAATCACCAGGATCAGGGCTCGGCCCTAATCGGCTCAGTCCTGCCTGGGACCACCTCACCCTGCTCCCGACACCAGCCCACCCCTCCATGCCCATCCCGGGGCCGTTGCCATTTCCAGGGGCAGCCAAACAGGCTCCAGTCGCTCCTGCTGGGAATTGCAGCACCTGGAAGCACTCCAGGCTCCAGATCACCCGGCGACAGGTCAAACCTTTCCATCCCTGCTCGGCAGGGCTGGAGAAAACCCAGGCAGGAGCACTCCTGCCTAATTTACATTGTTAACATACTTTCTTTCAAGTCAGCTCCTGTGGTGTTTCCTCTCCTTTTCCGTGTGGTTTTGGTCAGAAAATGGCTCCTTTGCTCCCTCCAAAACAAACCTCAGCAGCAGAACCCACCAGGGCTGGGGGACACCTTGGGATGTGGATATGTCCTGGGGGGACAGGGAACATTGCTCAGAGCCTCGGTGCCCATTCCCACTATCTTGCCTCCAGCTGGGACTTCCCCATCCCCTGCACTTCAGATTCTCCAGCGCAGGCAACAGCACCAAGGGATGCAGGAGAAGGGATGCACAGCCACCTTCAGGGGCTGTGGAGCAGAAATGCAAGATCCTGACCCAAATCCAAACCCCAGCAGGCAGAGGAGTGAGGGGCAACACTGGGAGCCTGGAAAGAGCCAAGGAGGGGGAGAAACAGATGCAAGAAAGGGGCCCAGGGGCCACTGCATCACCAGAACAAGGGACCCATTTACACCCCCTGACAGGGGCACCCTCCCTTGGCAGTACTGGTTACACTGGGAGCTGAGCTGAGCCTCGGGCAAGCTTTAATTGCCACTATTATTACCACAGTTTTGTTGGAAGCTCAAAGGCTGCTGCCTGTGCACGGATTTAGGGATGGACTTAACTTTAAGCAGATATCTGTCACCAGTCTGGGAAGAGGAGGGATAAAACCTCGCTGTCTTCCACGCTGCAAAGATGAGGAAAACTGGGAGAAGCAGGAGCCCTCACTGTGGCTGCCAGCAGTGCCCACAGCCCTGCTTGCCATGAGAACCAGGAGGCTTTGGGATCGTGCCACGGCTGGAGCGGGATCGCTGTCTCCATTCACCGCTGTGCCAGGGATCCTCCTCCTGCTCCAGCAGGGCTGGGCTCCATTCTCCTTCCCCCAGGAGTGACTCAATTTTTCCCATTAAAGCAGCACCAGAAAGGGGGCTATTGTAGCCCTGCATCCCCCAGGGCCCGGGGACCTTGGTGACACTTGGAGCAAATGCCAAAGGAGCCTCGAAACCCACCCGGAAAGTGGGACTGAGGTCAGCAGCACTGAGGGGGAGGAGGCAGAGCACTCCCGGGTCTGCACCATGGGGGGAGGACACAGCACTCTCCCACCATCCCCAGTGCCAGGAAAAGCAGAGCCAGGATGCTCCCGGGGGTCCCCAAGCCCTGGATGGTCCCCAGCTCCATGCAGGGATGCTGTGGCCCCCCGCACGCTGCTGGGGAGGGCTCGGGGCTCATTCCCTCCCTCCCTCCCTGCCGGCCACACACATCTCCCCCAGCTCCATTCCCCAGCTCGGAGTCAGCCAGCGCCGAACGGGCTCAAACTCCAGATGTTGGTGAAATACTATAAATAACAGAGGGGGAGGGGAGATGGGGCTGGTGGGACGCCAGGCCCACCAAACACAAGCAGATGTTCCCCTTCCCCGCAGGGCCAGAGCTGGGACTGGGCAGAAAGGTGGTGGCTCCACCAGGCAGAGGTTTTCCACCAGCCAGGAATAAATCCCTGGGCAGGACCAGCAAACAACCTGCTGCCATTTTTATACAGCCACAGCTCTAATTACCACCTGCCCCGTTCCCGAGGAGGTGTTTCGGCTCCGACATCAATGGTCAAAAGAGGAAAACCTCACATCGTTCCTCCAACACAGACCTGACAGCCCAGAGACACTCAGTGAACTCTCCTTCCCAACATCTCCCACATCCAGGTCTTAGCAGGACAAAGTTTACAGATGCTCCCAGGGACTGCAGAGTGCCCACGGTTACCTCTACCCAGGAGAAAAGGATGGGCTCAAACGTGGCTGATCTGCCTCCAAACAGCTTTTGGCAGAGCCTGTGATCACCCTAAAATCAGCAGTTACCTTAAATAACACCAGGAGGAGAGCTGGGTGCTGCAGGCCCCTGATGGTGACAGCACAAACTGTGCCTCACCTCAGTGTCACAGCCCTGTGTCACCACCAGGCCCCCACCTGCCTGTCCCCAACACAAGTTCTGGGCTGTGGTAGCTTATTTAAATCTCTTGCATTATTCAAATTACTCCAATTATTTAAATTGTTCCAGCTGGGTTTGAGTGATAGAAGCATCAAAAAATAGGTATTTATTTTAAGGGCAGCAGACACTGAGGTTTGTGCTGTTTTCCCAGTGCTGCTCCCCCAGCACCCCCCTGCCAGCCTGGGGGGGCTGCACCAGCACACGCCCAGTGCCCTTTGGATGGATCCCTCCCTTTGGATGCATCCCTCTGCTTTCTCTGCCAACAGGCAGCACAAAGGCAGCGAGTGAGGATGGCAATGAGTGATTCCAATTAGCAATGGAACATGTCCAGCCACGGCCAAGCTGCAGCTGATAGGGTAATTTGGATATTTCTGGGATTTTTCTGATGACAGTCCCTGCGAGGAGGAGGAGGAGGATCAGCCATGCCATGGAAAACCTGGACTCACAGCACAGCTCCTTCCAGCCCTGCAGGGGAAGGATGATGCCCACAGTGGGCACCGAGCCTCAGGGATACCTGCCCTGAGCCCTGCAGCCCTTTCAGACACAGCAGAGGGGACAGTGGGGGTCAGTGGTCCCAGGGTGGTGCAAAAGTAATCACAGAAGATTAATGAGGCCCTTCACCATCCTATGTCATCACAGCAGCAGCAAGAAGAGGTTTGCACCTTCTCTGTGCCTTCCATCAAAGTGTCCAGCTCACCCCCAAGCCTGGTCCTTCCCAGGTGTTGTAGGATGTAGAGAAGCTGTGCCAGCACCCACCAAAGCCGTGCCCCAGGCACAGCCAGAGGGTTGTTATCCCAAGAAAGTGCCAGGCAGGAGAAAACAAGAGCAGGAAGGATGTGGAGGGTGGGGAGTGCCCGAGGTGCAGCCCACGGTGCCAGCGCTGCCAGGCTGCGGGATGGCACCGCTCCCACCCCGGCACTGAGGCAGTGGGAAAAGCAGTTCCCTCACAGCTCCCAGCAGGGCTTCACCTCCAGGAAATCTCCTGCCAAAGAAATCAGGGCTCAACCTTCACCACAGCTGCCCTGAGGCACGGGGTAAGCCTGGATTTTCCCCTCTCCGAAATCCCCGACACCGCAGCATTACGGAAATCCCTGAGCACAAAGGGGCCTCTCAGGATGGGGCTGCACCGGGCCATGTCCTGCTTGGGACCTCATGTCCCCAGTGGGGACAAGCCCGGGTGAGGGTCCTCGATGGGCACATCTCTGCTGTGGGGACACCAGCCCTGTCCACCCCACAGGGTCCAGCTGATCCCCCCAGTAGCGATGTCTCCAACGGAGCTGTCCCGGCCATTCCTTTGCAACCCCACAGCTGGGGAATTTCTCAGCCACAAGCTGCGGGAAGCAGCATTTTTTCCCCTCTCTGCTGGCGTTTGAGCAGACTCAGACAGCAAAGGCACCCACGCTCTCCCCCCAGGCAGGGCTGGAGCCAGCAACAGCAGCACAGGCTTGGCTGGAGCAGGGAGCAGCTGGCCCGGCCCAGGGAGAGAGGGAGGGAGGAGGGAGGATGGAGGAGACCGAAACCGCCACGTGCACGTGTTTTCATGGAGAGAGACAACTTTTCCAGCAGGATCTGCCAAGGGAACACGCAGCCGGGATACCAGAGAGCTCCTCTGCTCCAGAGGGATCAGCTCCAGGACAATGTGGGGCAGCAACGTGGGTCCTGGCAGGCTGGGATTTGTCCGAGAGGAGAAACATGAAATCTCCATTCTGGACTGAAAGGGATCTCAGCAGATCCAGAGGGATCTGTTTTCTGCTGGGTGGGAGGGAAAAGAGCATCGGTCACTGTGCAGGGCTCGAGCTGCTGGAACAGGGGAAAAAGTCCTTCCCACGCTCAGCATGAACCCCCAGGCGAGAGGAGGGATTGCTCTGGACAAAGGGAAGGCAGAGGGAGATGCTGGGAATAAACTTCCCCAATCCCACAGTGTTCCCTCCCTCCACAGGGACAGTGCTGCCGCCCGGAGCTTGTGTCCCCCCGGGCACAGACGTGTCCCACGCCATGACACCCCAAATCAGAGAGCTGCCACCCCCAACGGCCCATCTCCATGGACAGGTGATGGACCCCAAATGGAGCCTCCTGCACAGGGCAGAGGCTCCCACCCAAGCTCAGCATCGCTTCCAGCCGGGGCTGTGCCGGAGCCAGGCACCCCCAGGCTCTGCCCGGCCACCCTTCAGCCTCCCCAGCTGCTTTTGGAGGCCAGGCCTTGAGCAATCACCAAACATTCGTTGCCTTCAGTGACCCTGGGTCATCAGCAGGAATCCAGTCCTGCAGCTTTGTGCTCCCACGGCACTCGCTTGGCACCGCGGGTTCTGAGGAAAACCCCTCGAGGTGGAGGGGGCTCTGCGATGCACCAGGCACTGCAGGGAGCACCTCCCACCCCCAAGAACACCCTGCACCCCGGCACAGGGAGGGTTCTTGGGAAAGGAAAGGTATTTTCCCAATGGCTGAGGCTGCTCAGGCTCTCTAGTCCTGGCTTTCCCCGTGCCAGGGCTGTGGGACCAGGGTCACCATCACAGGACCACACACCAAACCCCACAGCCCACCCGGGCCAGCACCAACTGCTCAAACCCACCAAGACCTGCCCTGAGAGCCTGATTTTTTAGGCATAGGGTGCAATCCCAGTGTCCTGCAGAAAGCCAGCTGTTAGTCAAGGCATCTAATATGGAATGGGGAAAACTGTTCTGCACCACAGGCCAGCAAGGACATGGCTCTTGGTCCCCTCCATGAGCCCCCCAACCCCCCGCCTTGGAGAAGAGGTCATGGGTGCTACATTCAGCCTTGCAGAGCCCAATAAAGCACATGTAGGGTAGGAAGGATGGCACAAGCCATCATGCTGTCCCTTCAGGGATGGTTTTCTCCTCCTGCTCTGCCACCAAGCCCCCCTGGGAGCGAGGGGTGCGATGGACACAGGGCACAGAGACAGATCTGCACCCCCCAGCCTGGCCCCTGCCCAGGAAGGGGGAGAACAGGCCCTGCTCTGTGAGTGTTGGGCCCAGGGAAGTTCAATAGTTTACTCCCAATATTTGTCTTGGCCAGGCAGCCCAGCTCGCTGGAGGAAATGGGGCAGGGGGAGGGCTCCAAACATCCTCTGCATTCCTTGTAACGAGAGCAAAGCCAGCGCCAGGGCACCCGCACTCGGGGTCACCCAATGTGAGGCCTTTTGTGTTTAGAAATCCTGCAATAAAATATCCAGGGGTGCAATTTTCCAAAAAGCAGCAGGGGGGTGAGGGGCCTTGGTCCCAGCCCTCAGCTTGACACGTAAACTACTGCCTTCTCCCAAAAACCCCCAAGTCACAGCTTCTGCATAAAATCTGCTGACCTGGGCACAGCCTCCAGTTCTGCTGGGGTTCCCCTTGACCTCCCTGTCCAAAACTCAACCCTCCTGTCACTGCCCCCATTGCACAACGCTGGCAGCAGCTCCATCCCATGACACTGCTGGGAAATACGGGATCAAACCGAGCCCTGACGCAATCAGGGACCATCAGGGCTCCTGCCACCAAGCTCCAAGAACGACATTTTTTAAACTAAGCTTCTTAAAATGAGGGGGCCACAGACAATGCCTCTTGCCAGGGAGCTGAGCTTATCTCTTGGTGAACAGGGCTGGGGCAGATAATGGGGCTGGGGTGGCCCTTAGAGCCACGGGCAGCCGGACGTGGCGCGTTCCAACAGTGCAGGGGGAGGATCTCCCGCGATAACCCCGGAGCCAGCGCCAGCTCCGGCTGCTCCTGCTGATAAACACGGGGTGAAAGGGGTGATGGTGCCAGCCCCGGGGCTCTGAGCACGCTGCCATCTGTGCCTATGGCAAGGGGAACACAGAGCCCCAGGAAAGAGGGAAGAGCCCCAGAACGGCGCTCACAAAACCAAAAGAGGGTTTTGGGTCCCCAGCACAACCCATCAGCCACTCCAAGGGGACTTTTATCCCCACATTCCAGCACAATACAGGGTCTCCCACATCCCCATTGCTCAGCCCCCTGATGGCAGTGGAGCCCAGCTGCCAGACAAGAGCAGGGAACTCTTCCAGGCAAAGCCGACTACTCACCCGCTTAGAACTAATTAGGGCTTGTCTTAATTAAATCCTGCAAACCATGAACAACCCCAAGGCCAGAATTAACTGATTTACCTGGCATGGCCTCTGGCTGCTCATGAGGGACTACTGGTCTGGTAGGAAGTAGCTAGCCCTGTGCTGGACACAGTGAGGAAGGAGCTGCCAGGGATTGGGAAGAGCCACTGGAGACCTTCCCTGGGGCACGGCATCAGTCCCCAGGGAATGCCAGCCCAGCCAGGTGGCAGGGCCACATTCCCAAGGGTGGGAGCTCAGCCCACCAAGGCTGGAGCAGAGGGATTAGCCTTCCCACCACCTTTTGTGCTGCTTGTGTCTTTAATGGGATTAGCCCCTGTAATTCCATAAGACGGTATAATCATAGAACACCCCGGTGAGCAGCGGGGCTCCGGCCGGGGCTGGGGAGGCAGCGACCCCACTCCCAGCAGATGGTGATGGAGAGGCCCAGGAATACATTTGGATACCCACTCACTGCTGCTCCTGGCCCTACTCCTCCCTCAAGCATCCCTGGGACAGCTCAGGGCCAGGCTGGAGACCCCCCCCAAGGGAAAGACCCATGGCCAGGCAGTCCAAGTTGTGCAGCCTGGAAAAGAGAAGGCTCCAAGGTGACCTCAGAGCCCCTTCCAGGGCCTAAAGGGGCTCCAGGAGAGCTGGAGAGGGACTTTGGACAAGGCATGGAGGGACAGGACACAGGGAATGGCTTCCCAATGCCAGAGGGCAGGGAAAGATGGGATATTGGGAAGGAATTCCTGTCTGGGAAGGTGGAGAGGGCCTGGCACAGGATGCCCAGAGAAGCTGTGGCTGCCCCTGGATCCCTGCAAGTGTCCCAGGTCAGGTGGAACACGGCTTGGAGCAACCTGGGATAGTGGAAGGTGTCCCTGCCCACGGCAGGGGGTGGATTAACTGACCTGTCCCTTCCAACCCAAACCATTCCAGAATTCTCTGCCCACTGAGCAGCCTCTCACACTTTCACAGAACCGGCACCTGCAGGGAATTGTCTTTCTTCCCTTCCCAGTGCTCATAAAACTACTAAAATTCAGCTTTCACAGGCTCACCACTAACAAACATCCCCCACCAGCTTATTGTACCTGGAAACAAACTCCTGCAAAGCTTTAGTGGGAAAAGAGACACTGAGCCAACAAAACTCAGCTCCACGTCCGGATATGGTCTGAATGTGCACAGCAATGGAACCAAAACATTCAGAAGTCCAGGCAAAATGTAGTGAAATTAAATTACAATATGGATCTTGCCAGAAAGAATTATGTCAACAACTTGGGGTTCAATTCCTTATTTATAGAGACCTGTGGATCTGAAGAAACCCTCTACTGATTACAAGTTTAATTTTTGCTCTCTCATATCCCAACCTGGAGTCTCTCACCACCAGTGCCTGTAAAATCTCCATATCCAGAGACAAAACAAAGGACTGGGAGACAAAACCAGCTTAGAACAGACCTTCATTTACACCCTGAGCTCTTTTATAGCACTGGGTACATCATTTTCCCCCACAGCCTTGCTTCCCCAGACTGGAGGGCAGGAATGAACAACACAGAAGTGATGCCACATTGTCAGGGCTGTGAGCACTCAAGGAATGGTGTTTTGTGGGTTAAAAGGAGCTCTTTAAAACCTCTTTTGCGAGTCAGGTGTACCTGGCTGGCAGCTGGAAGCCTTGGCCCCCTCCAGCCTAGGAATTCACACTGGAAGCCAGCAGCACAGGGCACCTTCTCTCCACGTGTTTCCATTTCCCAAGAGCAAGCCCACAACTCCAGCACCTTCTGTCCAGGTGGAAGCAGCCCCATGTCCAGGGGCTGGGCAGGAGGAACTGGGATTCCCACAGCACCCCCTGAGGCACCAGCAGGTCCAGGATCCAACCCCTGGAGATGATTTATCCATCCACGCTGCACAGCAGCACTGGGACAGCCCTGGATAAACAGCTGGGAATGCGCAGCACATCCCCTTCTCCACAACTCACTTGGGTCTCAGGAATAAACAAAGAACCAAAAAAAAAAAAACCAACAACCCCAAACCCAATATTGTTTTAAGGTTTCCTCTGCCATGTCAAGCCCACGAGCCCGAGCAGGCTGGAGGAGCTCCAAGAGATGGAGCAGAGGCACAGCAGAGGCTCTGTGCAGCTGCCAGGGCACACGCAGAAGGCCCTGCCGCTGCCAGAAGATTTTTAATTTATTCTAAACCATTTAATAGTTCTGCTATTGAACTGAACCATCGACAGCTGGCCAGGAGCCCACTCGTGAGAGGGGCTGGTTTTGAAGGAAAGCTGCTGGAGCCCGTCCCTGAGAGCCGAGAGGGCTGGGGAGAGCTGCGCTTCCAGCGGCTCCCATTTAATATCAGCTTCCCAATCAGTTCGAGGGAAAGTTTTTGATTACTCGAGGATGCACAAGGGATGAGCACCGGCTGGACCACCCGCAGCATCTCCGGGTGTCGGCAGCATCAGTGCCCCGCAACCAGGTCTGGGGTGGGAGCAGCACCCCCACACCCTCCCACCCCTTCCCAGGGAGCTGGGGGGTCCCGGGGTGACCCCACTGTCCCCTCGAAGGACCGGGCGTCCCTCGGGAGCATGCAGCTCCGGGAACAAAGGCTCTTGGCAGGGCACAGCTCCTCCCGATGCTAATCTGCCTCTCGCCTCCCACCCTCTTTGTGTTTCACTAAAAATACCGCGGCGGAGGAAGTTTGTGCCGCGGGGTGGATGCTCTCCTCCCCGGGAGGGGCTTCCTGCGCTGCCCCGGCACGAAAATAGCCCCCAGCCCCGCTCCTGCCCTGGCAAACTGGAGCCGGGGCCGCCTGCTCAGCCCCCTGCCCTGTCCCGCAGCCCACCCATGGCTCCCGAGCCCTGGGGACTGGGACACAGCCCCAGTCCACACCAAAGGGAGCTCTCGGCATCCAAACCCCCTTCCCGCAGCACGGAGAGGATGCAGGATCTCGGGGCTCACCCTGCCAAGCACCACACGGGTTCCTCCACCTTACACCCCCCCGGGGAAATGTCTCATTCCAGGATGGGGAGTGTTTCCAGCAGGATTTGGCCCAAAACCCTTCCAGCATCTCCTCCGAGTGCTGTGGTGATGCCCAGCACACGCTGCTCATCCCAACCGGAGCCGGAGCTCCACAAACCCCACTGCCAACCCCAAACTCACACCAAAACCAGCAACCAGAAGGGAACAGTGTCAGTGCACAAGGGACAGGCAGACGGGGCTGTGCGGGGCACGAGGTTGGGGCTGCCCCACGCCCAGCGTGGGGATCTGCAGGGGCTTTGGGACGTGGAGCCTCCCAGCCTCTGCAGCAGCACAAGCACCCACCATCACCACGGGATCCTGGAATGGTGTGGACTGAAAAGGACCTTCAAGTTCATCTCATTCGGACACCTTCCACCATCCCAAGTTTCTCCAAGCCCCGTCCAACGTGGCCCTGGACACTTCCAGGGACGAGGATTTGCATCTCCACGTGCCCCAGCCTCCATTCCCGAGGTGGCGAGCTGGAGCTGCTCCAGAGCCCACCCCCAGCCCGGTGACACGCGATGCCAGAGCCCGGCGACATCAATAATGCAGCGGGGTCAGCGCCGGCGTCCCCACAGCTCCGCCCGACTGCTGTCGCTGCTTTGGGACTGAGGCACTAATCCCAAAAGCAAGAGAGCCCTGTGCAGCTCCTGACTGAGCTCCCACAGAACGCAGACCCCTCATAGCCACAGGGGTGCCCATGGCAAGGACTTAGGGGGTTGGCAGAGGCTTTCCAGCCCCACAGGCACCTTCCCTTCCTCATCCCCTCCATCCCATGTCCTCAGCCAGGAACAGCTGTGCAGCCCCGTTTGTCTTCCAGCAGAGACGGGCACAGCTCCCAGGGTGACACATCCCTGCTGTCCCCACGGGCACAAACACGGCTTCCCTTCGGCTCTGCCATCCCACACCCGCAGCATCCCCAAAAATAGCTGCTGTGGGAAGGGCAGGGAATGCACCGGGACACAGCCACAGCTCTGTGGGCTCTGTGCCTGAGGGTTTCCCCAAACCTCTGCCTGCACAGCAGGAACCTCACCCAGGCTGTGCCAGGGCTGAGCTTTGCCATCTTTCCCATTGCCCTCTCCCGCAGATCTGAGCCTGCCACGGGGAGTGGAAGATGCTGCAGGGAAGTGCTTTAATTCAAACCATCCACTTATTTATTTTTTTAAATTGCATAATTGCTGCAGACATTTCTGCTCATGTTTGGTTTTATTACATCTTTGTGGTTATTCTACAAGCCCTAAATTTTGGGCCTCAACTGACTTGGCAAAGTGCTCCAAAAACATCTGTCCTGAGTTACTCCCCTCGCAGCGCTGTGGCAGAAGACATCACAACACAAGGGGTTTATTTGCAACAGAGAAAAGTTCTTACTCCTGACCCAAAGAGAAGGGTAAATATTTATTGCCTCGAGGTCAGCACTGACCCTACACCTTGGTCCCAACAGGTGCCCAGCCATCGTCCTTCAGAGAGCAGCACATCCATCCCCAGACACACAGGAGGCTCAGGAGCTGCCACCATCCCCGTGTCACCCCAGGGACACCATCCTGCTGCCTCCAGTTCCTGCCAGCAGCAATCCTAAGGTCACGCGTCCCTCCTCTGAGCAGGGGACAGTCAACAACCAACCACTAATTCCCCCCATTAAAATTCCCAGACTCAACAGGCTTGAATCCAGCAGCTACAAGCTGTGGGTTTGTTCTCCAAAGGATAAACTTCGGAGAAGTTTATCCTTCACAGAGGTTGTAAAGGTCCCTTTGCACACCCATCCCCTGCAGACTACAGCATGAAGGAAGGGAATTGCATCACCCCCAATGCCTCTCTGGGCTCTGCTGTCGTTCTTGTTTCCCCTACAAACACACCTGGAGAATGCAGCAAGTCCCAAGGACAGCCCTAATGTGGCTCACACAACCTCATGGGGCTATAACAGGGTCCCAGTGCCAGCACATCCCTCCCAGTGCCCAGCAGGAATGGGACAGCTGAGCCACAGCTCCTGCAAAGGTGCTGCCAGCCCTGGGCCAGGACACCTGCCCACCGTGGACACCTCTGGAATGACCAGCAGCATCCAGGTGAGGCCCTGGCAGCCCTGCAGCTCACCTGCCTTTTACACATCACCAGCCCAGGCACTTAATTACAGCCACCCATGGCCCAAAGGCACCTTTGTCATTAAAGCAGCTCACATCAAGCACCCAGAGCAGCCTCTGCCACACTGGGACCCCCCAGTCCCCACCTCTGGACATGCCAGGGGTGCTGGAGCCTGGCAGGGCAAAGCCAGAGCCCTGGGAATACAAGAAACAGCCTGGTGGCCACCAGAACCAGTTGGGGACAGGGGAGTGCCTGGTACGGACGACACGTACCCTGCCAGGGACAGAGTGAGATGGGCAGCGAGGGCCAAACCCCCCCGGGTCAGCAACACAGGAACGGGACAATTCTGCAGGACAGGACAAGGCAGCCCTGGCTCCCTGTGCCACCACAGCCGCACAGGGCACGAGTCCCCCACGGTGCTGGGGACAGCAGAGCTGTGACAGCCACAGCTGCTGGCTGCCAGCCCTGCTGACCTGCTCCCCGGGCAGGATTTTAAATACGTGCTGAATTATTCATGGCATCACTGAGGTTCCTGGAGCACAAGGTCCTGGGCACCAGGTCCCTGCCAGGGTGCACGGTGACCTCCCCACCCATGGCAGCTCCGGAAGGTGGGGGGGGGGTCACCCCTCTTGGGAAATAAATCTGGGACAGCACTGGGGGGGTGGCAGGGCTGTGCCCACCCTCCCTGCTCCATCACCTCCCACTGCCCACCACAACCACCACATCTCCCTCCTCGTTTTGTTTCAGTTGCTGTCTCTTCAGGCTGCCCTGAACAACCCTGGCCTCAAATCCAGGAAAACTCCAGCCTTTATATAAACAAATGCTGCTCACAAAAATGCAGCTCCCTGGGAGCAGCCCGGAGCATCGGCCCCAGTTCCCACAGGGGCAGGTTGGGGCCACAGGTCTGCAGGGGGGAGGGAGCTGCCTTTTCTCCTTCATTGAACGCCTCCAGGGAAGCTCACAAAAGCCCTAAATCTAGCTGGGGACAAATCTCTGAGTATATCCCAGCTGTCACAGCCCCATTGCAGCAGTAGAAATCTCCCAAAAACCCCTCACACACAGGAGCTGCACATTCCAGTGCCTGTGATCTGCTGGATTAGGGTCAGGCTCGAGCTGCTCTGTGGGGGGACATGGTGCTGGGGGGCTGAGCAGGGCAGAAATCGGGGTCCACCACCTCTTATCTACCATGCCCAGGCCTCCAGCTGCTTTGGGAGCCAGCAGGAGGGAAACACCACACAGACCAAGAGCCTGGAGCAGGTTTTACCACCTTGAATCAAAGAGGAGTGCAAGGCACTGGAGCAGGATGCAGGTCCTGCTGCTCTGGCCACCCCTGACCTCACCCCAGAGTCACACACAGCTCCAGCACCGAGAAGTGACCTTGGCCAGGACAGCTGGCAGTACCCAGCTCTCCCAAGAGCTGCTGAGGCAGGAGCAGACCAGCTGCTGGCCCGACGTGCTCAGCAGCCCATCCCCACACGGGGGAATCACCCCTGGAGTCAGCTCCTTCGTCCAGCCCAAACATCAGCCCTGATTCCAGCACAGTGAGCACTGAACGCCCAGGAAAAGCCCCTCCGAGGGGAACACGGGCTCTGCTCCCCTCTCCCACCCCAGCCCTGCTCAGCTCTCCCAGTCCCACCCTCTCCTTGGAGGAGCCAAAACCCAAAGGCCGGAAAGGACCGTCCTGTTCCCCCGGCCTGACTTCCCGTCAGCACACGCTGCTGGATCCCGACCAGCACACGGAACAGAGGCAGGAGAGGAAATGCCCCGTTTGGAAAGCCACCCCCAGCACACACAGCCACCCTCTCCTTGGGAATGGCTCCTCTCCCACCGCCTGTCCCGGGGGGCTCCAACCCCCAGGGGAAACACAGCCACCATCATCCTCACACAGACCTTCCAACAGCTTCAAACCAGGCAATAAATAAAGAAAAATAAAAACACTGCCTCCAAGCCTACCCCCGGCAGCCCCAGGGAAGGCGGATCCTCCTCTGAAAGATTCCAAACAGCTCCAGAGGAAAGGACCAGAGGGGAGACCCCCTCTACTGCTGGGCTGCTCCTGCCTCATACCAGCATCACCCCTTATCTGCACGGGGGGATTCCTCCACGAGGGGCTCCTGAGGACACAATATTTTCCTGACTTCCCCATGGATGTCCTCCTGGCAGCCCAGTGGCCACTTCTGGCCCAGCACTCAGCCACCACCGCTGCTCCGAGGGGACAGACACCGACCTGGCACTGCAGCCCCTGCAGGGCCCCCAGGGAGGAGGAGGAAGGTGAGGAGGAGGAGGAGGGGATGCCCACGGCAGCTCCGTGCTGAAGAGGCTGTTGAGCACCAGTGCTCGTGCCCAGCAGCACAGAGCAGCAAGCAAAGGAGAGAGGGAACACGGAGGGGAAGGGACAGATGGCTGTGGAGCAGGGCCGGAGTGTGCGGCTCGGCCACACAGCACCCACACAGCTCCGGCCACGTTCCCACCTGGAGCAGGGGCAGCCCGGGAGCCAGCCCCGCTATCAGCCCAGCGCAAGCCTGCACCGTCTCCGCCAGCCCCCGCAGCCATGGCAACTGGACGTTTTCCACCCCGAATTCCTTCCCTTTTGGAAAGGAGTTTACCAATAAAAGGCACTTAGTGCAGAATCACAGTCCAGAGCCAGGCTGCTTAAAAAGAGCCAATTTCCTTCCTACTTCAGCAAAAAGCTGCGAACACGCTCGCCCCAGATGTTCCCTCCCTCCTGCAAATAATGGAGGGAGAGAAGCTCATTCATGAGCTCCAGCTTGGCCACAGCCCTGCTCTGGGCAGCCTGTCCTGGGGGAGGCTGAGATCCAGACTGGGACACCGACCTCGGCTGAGGCACCATGAGGTCACTTGTCCCCAGGGCTGGCAGCACACCACAGCTCCCCCAGCAGCTCTGGAGACCCTCGTGGGGCACCGGAGGGGAGGGAATGCACAGCCCCCAACAGCCAATGCTGCTTGGAGTGAGATTCCAAAGGGCAGCTTGGGACACGTGGGATCCTCAAGCTGACAGTCACACACAGAAGGTTTTTCTCTGACGGGACAAGCCATGCTCATACAGGAAGGAGATCCCAGGGGGTCACACCCACTCCCCACAGCCCCGCTCTGCCCTCACCTTCCTGCTGCCGTGTGAGGAGAAGCTGTGGGAATGCCTCTGGAGGCTGCCCCCGCTCAGATCCAGCTGCGGCTTCCAGACCTCCCCATTGTCGCTGGCCAGGGCTTTGGCAGGTGGCACAGCAGAGCTGAGCAGGATCCCGTTGTGCACCATGTCCTCGGTGCAGGTGAGCCTCAGGCTGCACAGGTACTCGTCCGTCTCCTTGTCCACCACCAGCAAGCGCGTCTCCGTCTCCACGGCCTTGATGCGCTGCACAACCTGGGAACGACAGGGACAGCTCAGCACGAGCCCTGGGGACGCTCGGGGACAGCAGGAGCTGCACCCAAGGGCCATCAGCTCCCCCACAATGCCGCAGCTTCGGTCTGGGTGAGGGTTTGTGAGTGCTTCCAGCCATCAGTGATGGGGAGCAGGGCAGAGCACAGCTTTGGGAGATCCATGGAGATGATGGTGGTGGCTCTTCCAGGCCAGGCCCTGCAGCCACACAGCAGCTCTGCCCAGACCACCTGGGATCAGGAGCTCCAACAGAGGCGGTCACTGCCCCCTGAGCATCAGCAACCCTCTGCCTGGCACTGTCCCTTGGAGAGACAGCACAGTCTGTCCCACCAAGCAAACCCCCTCGTTTCCTCAATCCCGGGTGTCTTTCTACTCCCATATCCAGGGCAGGATATGAGCCAAGGGGCACAGGAGGGCTCCAAGCACCCATGTGGGCAGTTGGGGGCTGGACCATCCCCCATCACACTGATGTACAGGCTACTCCCAGTTTGGGTGGATTTAGGAAAGAAACAGCCCAATCCACGCATCCACCCCCAGTCCATGCTGGGGACCAGCAGAGATAAGGGAAGCCAGTGCTGGTAGCGGGAGATGAGCCCATCCCTGCTGGGATCCAGCTCCAGGCAGTGCTCAATGGGGACATTGTCCTGCTGCTGCCCAGCTCCTTTGCAGAGATCAGCGACTCGCAGAGGCTCCGACTGACACTCACAGTGGGGAGAGCCGGGAGGAGCTGATCCCACAGCCAGGCAGGGGGTAAATCCCACCAGGGTGGGCTGTGATGGAAACAGGGAAAATCCAGAACATCCACAGGGAAACCACCTCCAGACTCACTGCTGGTAGCCGCTGAGGGCATCTCCTCCCTGCACAGGCCTTCATCCCGAGGAGGAGGAGGGGTAGCATCACCGGCAGTGCTGCTCAGCTGCCATTCCCAGCCATGGGGTGGCCCTGAACACCCCAGACATGCTGGGAACCCCCCAAAAGCAGCCCGGGGCTCCTTGCAGGGCTCCTGCTCTGATCTAGGTCACAGTGGCCAGACACGCCAAGGTTAGAGTGACAAACGAGCCTAATGTGCAATTAACCAGCATTTATTTACTCCCTGCAAGCTCCACTCAAGGTCAACAGAGCCGGTATCTGCAAACAAGAAAAAAACCAGCCCGCAAGAAATTTGCAGGCTGCAGCCAAGGCTGCTCGTCCTGAACTAACTCATCCACTGCAGCCTCTGCCTGCACGGCAGCGATGCCGGGGCTCCCACCCGTAACCAGCCTGGAGGGTGCTGATCCGTCAGGCCCAGAAAATCCATCTGCTCCCATTCAGATCCGTTTACATCTGACATCAGACGGTGCTGCTGACACCAGCAGTGCCTGTGCAGGGACACTTTTCTCCCAGAGGGGACCTGGCAGCAGCAGCCAACACGCGGTAGCAAAGATGCCGATGGGGAATGTGCTGGCCCTGCAGTGACGTCCCCCAGACCCTGCAGTTTGGGTGCTCCAGGCAGCACAGGGAGCCACAGGGGTCCCACAGACTGCAGAGAAACTCAGAGGGTCCACAGAAGGGTCCAAACCTGGCATAGAGCAGTGCTGGGCTCACCCCATTGCCGAGCCCCCCAAGAGCCACAGCGAGAACAGCAATGGAGCAAAGACCCCACAAGTGCCAGGGGCTGAGCCAGGCAGGGATGGAGCGTGGCACAGAGCAACCCCTCACCCCCTCCCCATGAGCAGGATGAGCAGAAGGGGCTGTGAGGAGCCCCCCCAAGGCAGCAGGTCTCGCTGGGGACAGAGCAGAGAGGTGGGAGGCAAAGCAGCAGCCCCCGGTGAGGTCCTGCCCAGCACCGTACCCGCTTCCGAGCCATGTCCTTCCCAGCCTCGAGTTCGTCAGGCTTCTGGAGACAATGCAGCCTCCCCAGCGCATCTGGGACCTTCTCAGCACCCGACCCAGCCCCATGATTTCCGCAGCTCCACCCAAGCAGACTTTCACCCCTGGCGACAGCAGCACCAGCCCGGCAGAGCCGGCCGGGGCCCTTCCACCCTTGCCAAACAACAGCCGCCCAGGAAGGGACTCACGGTGCCACCGGGAGCAGCTCCCGCAGAGGTGCCCGTGCCCTGCTCCATGCTGCCAGGCTCTGCAGGGACCGGGAGGCTTTCCCTGCTCCAGGCACAGCAGGAGAGCAGGAGCTGTGGCTCTGCCCGGTTCTGAGGAACCCAGGAGCCAGGATAAAACTTTGCATCTGAGACACGAAACGCCCCAAGAACACATTCTGCCTTCGCTCCTTGGGCAAGGCCAGGAAAAAACAGAGAACAAAGACAAAAATGCTGCCAGCTTCAGCTGGAAACACAGTTACACCCAAACAGCAAGGCCTTGTGTGCTGCGGGCTCCGGCCTGATGCACATGGAGAAGTGCTACTTAGTCAAGGTTGGGGAAGGAGCAGCACGAGGAAGGGCCATGGCAAGGTGGCTGCTCAAAGCCATCGTGTGACCTGCCAGGGCATCGCCCTTCCCATGGCCCATCAGTGCCAGGTAGTTTTTGGGGGAAGGAAAAGGTTCTTGTGATATCAAGGCTGGAAAAAGGGTGATCCCAGAGCAGGTAGGGCTGCTCCTTGGCTCGTAGATCCCAGTGCCATGGCAGCCGGAGCAAGGCACCGAGTGCCTTGACACCCTGGATGGAACACCCCGTTCCAATCACTGCTCTGCAGCAGGGAGCAAGTGCCAGGGCTCCATCCTGCCGCCAGCAGCAAAAAAAAAAAAAAGGAAGAAATAGAAATTTCCCCCTCCCATTTCACTTGACCTACTGGGATGCCCCAGCACATTTCAAAGACACAGCTGGCTCCGCTATCGCCCGTCCCCAGCAGCCCAGCGCCAGCAGGGAGCTCTGGTGGTTTCCAAGGCACCACAGGAACACAGCCCTCCTTCCTGCCCAGCCAGATCAAAGATGGGGATCCTCCTTCAAGGGGTTTGAAGTCACATTCAGGACAAACATCACCTTTCACACAGCTGGCTCAGACCATCAAAACAAGCTCGATTAGCCACAAAACCCCACCAGGCTCACAGAGAGGAGTCCACGGGGCTTTATTGGAGCCACCTGGATGGCTCGGCCTCACCTTCAGCACAGCAACATCCACACCTGGGGGTGAGGTGTGGGAACCCACAGCGCCCCAAAACTCTGCGTGGTTGAGGCACATCCCAGCTCTACCCCCATGCAGAGCTGGCAGCGGGGCTGACCAGATGTTTTAAGTTACTAAAACACTAAATCCTGCAGAGCCCCACAAGCCACGAGGCAAATTGTGCCCCTGCCAGGCTCTAAGTGTCCGGCAGGACTGGAGTAGCTTGAACCTCAGTGCTTGTTTTTTTTCCGCATTTCTAGGTTTTTTTAGACTAAATCGCTTGACAAATGCAAGTTTCAGTCTTACAAGCAGAAAATGCCACAGCCTGAAACAGCTTCTGTTGGAGAGCAGAGAAACAGCTCCCTTGGACCTCCCCGGTCACAGCATGGTCAGGAAGAGCCACAACTCCCCTCCGAGCCCTATCGCTCTCTGGCCAGCCCAACTGCCGAACATCTGCACAGCTTTATCTGGAGATTTTAAGGCATCTTCCTACACTCTGGGCTGCACCAGCAGGCGCAGCTCGCCCAAAGCAGCCAAGAAAACCCACAGCAGAGCCGGAAATAAAGCCCGGGTCTCCCCATTCCTTTCCACCACAGATTGCATAACGCGACAGAGCCCTGCCCAGCCCCACACACCTTCGGCTTTCCCACCTTGACACGATTACAACATCCTGTGCCCAGCAGCGCGACCCCGCACCCGCCCGCACACCGCTGCGGGTCCGGGAGCACGCAAAGCCCCCCTGCAGCCCCAGCCTGGAATTCGGGGGAGCACCCACCGCACCGCTGCACCCACCAGCGCTGCCCAGGCCGGGGATGCTCCAGCAGAGATATTTTGGGTGAAACTCCCCCTTCCGCCCGCCGCAGGGAGCTGGAGCCGCGCACAGCCACGCCGGCGGGGCGCCCAGCCCGGGGTGCCGCGGTGCCCGTCCCCGCTGTGCCCCGGCCCACGCCCGCACCTGGTGATGCGTCTCCTGCTCCACGTTGAGCCCATTCACCTCGACGACGCGGTCCCCGGCGCGCAGCCCCGCCGCCTCGGCGGGCGAGCCGGGCTCCACTTTGCGGATGAACTGGCCGCTCTTGCCTTTCTCGCCGTGCAGGTGGAAGCCGTAGCCGCTCTCCCCCTTGAGCATTCGGCAGAGCCGCGGCTTCAGCTGGTCCTTGGCCATGGCCGGCGGCGGAGCGGCGGCGGCGGCGGAGGCTGGGCGGGCGCGGGGCCGCTTTTATGGGCGGCCCGGGGCGGGCGCCGAGGGGCGGGTCGGGATCGGGGCCGGCGCCGCGGCCGGGNGCTGCCCCGCGGCACCGGGAGCGCGGCGGGCGGGGACGGCGGCGGGACGGGAGGGGACGGGGCGGAGCCGCAGCGAGGGACGGGGCGGGCGGGGCGAGACCGGGACAGAGACCGGGACAGAGACCGGGACCGAGACCGGGACCGACATCGGCAGCAGCAGCCGATGGAGCCCAGGGGCCAAAACCCTCCCAGCAGCAGCCATCTGGTTGGAACCCTGTGGCACAGGGTGCCCAGAGAAGCTGTGGCCGCCCCATCCCTGGAATTGTCCCAGGCCAGGTTGGACAGGGCTTGGAGCACCCTGGGATAGTGGAAGGTGTCCCTGCCCGTGGCAGAGGTGGCACTGGATGGGCTTTAAGGTCCTTTCTAACCCAAACCATTCCAGGATGCAATGACTCCTGGTGGGGAAAGGCTCCCGCTCCATCCCTGCTGACCCCTGGAGAGGCCATCCGGGTTTCACCTGGACTGAATTTGTTTAATGAAACACAGAGATCCCCGTCTTCACCTTTTTGCATTCCTCGTCTTCATTTCCTTGAAATCTTTTACAAGGAGGACATGACCCAGAGCAGCTGTCACAGTGATGGCACTGAGTGTCACATTCCTTTGACACAGGTTCTCAGGCCTTTCTCTGCAGTTTCTCCTTCCTCAACAGCTTTCCTACCAGATTTTACAGCACTGAAACAATCACAGCAGCCAGCTGGAGGCTGGAAATAAAAGGCTCCAGAAATTAATATTGATTTACTTTTAATGTGTAGTTTGCTTAAAAAAAACCTATTTCCACTGCAGTTATACATAAAGTCACCCTTAAAATCCCTTGAACCAAAAAGATGCTTGGAGACTGTATCCTGAAATATCACTGCATTATTTATCTCCGTCAGTTCTTCCCACCTCATTCTCTGCAGGCAGTGTGGCTCTTCGGGAGCTGCAGAAAAGGGCCTGGGTGGGGGGCACTGGGTGCTGTCCCTTGGGGTGTTTGTCACCGTGGGATCGGAACAGGCTCAGCCCCTGGCTCCAGACACACTCAGCAGCCATGAGGTCCCACCAGGGAGGATGTGATGTCCCACCAAAGGAGGATGCTTTGGTCCCACCAGTGACGATGCTTTGGTCCCACCAAGGCTCTTCCACTCCCTGTGTCACTCCAACAGCGCCGACCTCAGCACAAAATCCTGGGTGACACAAGAGGAGAGCTGAGAAACTCGGAGACCGTTTTATTTGCTGTACAACACAAGTGCTCCCTTGAGCCTCTTTGTGGAGTCCTGAAGCTTTTTTATCGGGCTAGAGGAGTGCAAATAATTGATTTTTCCACTCACTGGCTAAACCAAAAAACTGGAGGGAAGGGGGGAGGAGAAGGAATTGTTTCAAGTTTATTTGAACCAAAAAGTTTTTCTTTTGATTCAGCACAATAAAAACACAGTGGGATAAAATCTTTCGGGTGGTCGGAGTGAATATTTTAACCCTTTTGAATGTATTTTTAAAAGTGCTGGGACCATGCAAATTTAAAAAAAAAAATCAAAATAGGGTTAAACAGTTGTTTGCATTTTTTAAAAAATGCTCCTTTTTAAGCACAAACGTTTTCTCAAGTGTGCCCTGGATTTATTGATTTTTTTGACCTCAGTGTCTCTAAAAGGCATTTTTTTCCCTTAAAAACCCATCTATTTTTTGTAGAGAACGTAGAGGACTTGGTAGAGCCCTGACTCAGCACTCGATCTTTGCCTGAGCACCTTGTGAGCCTTAAATGGAACATTTATTTCATGATCCCTCTACTTTGCGGGCTGTGCTTGTGCCTCTGGCACACAGCTCTGGGCTGTCCTGCCTGTCCTGGGACACACAGTTTGGTGCATCCTTTGGCATGGCCATGGATCACAGGGAAATCCTGTGTTTTTTCACTGCAGCTGATGGAGAAGGAGCTGGAAAGAACATGAAAACAAGTTGTGCAAAGGTGCATCCTCACAAGGTACAAAAATCCCTTTGGTTCTTCCCATCCTGCCTTTTCCCATCCTCCCAAGTCTCATTGAGAAAAAAATGAGAGAGCACAGAGAGTTTCCTGCACCCTGGAATGACAGAGCCTTGGATGAATCCTGCAGATCCTGCTCAGGCAGAATTTTTCCATTTAAATTTCTGTGCATTTTGATTTGGGCAGATATTTAAGTCCAGACTGGGCCTGCCTGGAAGCAGAGGCAGTCCAGGGACCTGTGAGCTCACTGCCTTGGAAGGGTTTGGAGCTCTTTTTGGTCAACATCTGCTTCCAATTCCCTCCCTGCACTTGGTTGAGCAGCGACAGGGAATTCCACCTGTGTCCTGCCCCATTTGCTTTAGGCCTGATCCTGTTGCAACACTAATCCAAAATGCAGGTGCTGGGAGGACTTTCCCGGTTATGGAGATCAGAGTCACCCTTCAGGCTCCCTGGCAGGTCCAAGTGGGGATTTTGGGAGCCCACAAATCCATCTTCATTCAGAAACTGGGAAATACTCAGCTGATCCCTTGAGTCTGCTCAGTCTGGCTTGTTCCTGAGGCAATGGAAGGGTGAGGAGCTCTTTGAGGAGGAGGATGGTTGATGATGGAGTCACTGGGCTGTGCCAGAGCTTCCAGAGGGATGGAAGTGAGACCCACGTGCCTTTGGGTCTCTTCTGCCAGAGGACACACACACTGCTAAGATGCCAAGAGCCCTGTGCCTCACTCATGGCTCCGTGAGTGGCTTTGGGCAGATCTGGTGGCTTCTCTGTGTCCCCCCTCAGCCCGTCCCTCTCCTGGGATGTGGATCGCTCCCCCGAGCTCACCCTGCTCAGGGCTGAGAGCTCTTCTGGGCAAGGAACTGGGCCAGGCACTGCCAAACACCGCTCCTGGCTTTCCTGAGACACCAGTTCCTTCCCAGCCGTGGGAGCAGCTGGCAGGGAGCTGCTCTTCCTCCCGCTCAGCCTCCTCCTCCCCATCAGTGCTGGTGTTTATCCACATCCTGCTCCACACCCAGCTTTCCACCCTGGAGCTGGAGCTCATCGGGCTCCACTTTCCAGGGGAGTTTGGCCACCCCCAGCACCTTCTGCTGGGTGTGGAGGGAGCTCTGCCCGAGCTCAGGGATGCTCCTCGTGTTGGATGATCTCTGCTGGGAGCTGCAGAGCCGTTGCCGCTGCAGTGATTAGCTCTAACTGGGAATAAATGAAGTCTTGGGATTTCCCACTGGCTCGGATGCTCCGTGCTCATTCCTCCCTTGTTTCACCATCACTCAGCATGGGGCTGCTGGGCCTGGCTGCTCCCAGGGGATGATTTCAAAGGGGATGATTTATTTGTGCTGCCAGAGGAACCAGGAATGAGAGGAGGGCTCATAAAAAACACCATCTCATTTTCCCTGAGCCTCTGTGTGTGGCACTCTTGAGCTGTAAACATTTCCCAGGTTAGATTGATGGGGATAGAAGGAGAACTGATCATTAGGAGGATTAATTACAGGTTTTGTGGGTTGTGAAAGTCCAGAAAGTTCAGCTACGCTGCTGAGAGCCCGGAGATCTGTCTTGCACAACCTGGCAGGTCCTTTATTATCTGCAGGAGGTGGCAGAGCTGTGGGAGCTGAGCCGGAGGGGCCGGTGCTGCCGGGTGCTGTGCAGGCGTGGAGCTGGCCACACTCCCAGCCAGGCTGGCCACACCTGAGCATTCCACGTGGGAATTCCAGGGATGCTGCTCCCACACCCCAGCACAAGCCACCCTGCTCTGCACCCACAGTGACCCTGTGGGACAGACACCCACTGCCTCTGCCAGGCAGAACAACACCTTTCCCTGGAAGAGCTGGGATGTGTCTGGTGTCTACAGGAAAACCCCACGGATAATGCAGCTTCAGAGGGACTGGATCCTGAGGAGGCTGGTGCTGGCACAGCTCATTCCCTGAGCTGGTGCTACTGATGGTGCCACACTGGCATGTCACCGTGCCTGCCACAGCAAGGACATGGATGTAAGAGCAGCACTGGCTCTGGGGCCCTCTGTCCCTGTGAGCACTCATCCTCAGCAGCATCCATCTCCAGGGGCAACCAGTCCTGGAAGCATCCATCCCCACAAGTACCACCTGCTCCTGGTGGCACAGGTCACCTCCACTCCCAGTGGCACAGGTCACTTCTGCTCCCAGTGGCACAGGTCACCTCCGTTCCTGGTGACACGTGCCCGTGGCAGCTGAGCTGCCCCAACGCAGAGCGTGCACTCCCCAAATACAGCCCTGTGTACAGTCAACATGGGGTGGCACCTCCAGGCTGGCAGGGCCTAGGGACATCTGAAGAGCCTGCAGGAGGGTCCTGATCCAGCATTTCCCCTTGGGCTGCCCAGGAACAGCCCTGGGCTGCTGCAGCTTGGCTGGGGACATCTATGTCAGGGTCTCTAAGCCGCAGTCACTTTGTCAGTGCTCTGGACACCTTGGAAACAGAGGTCCTGTCAACTCCTGATCCCTGCAGCTCCTACCTCTTATCTCCAGTCTCCATCAGTTCTCTGATGTGAGGGAGGTGTGGACAGGAGGGGATGGGAGGGATGGGATCCCTGGCAGAGCCCAGCTCAGCACCAGGTCCTGCAGCCCAGGGCTCCCCACAGGGACATTTGGGGCCATTGCAGGGACCATTCAGGACAGCCAGCTCTGTGCAAGGGATTTCCATCCACAGCCGGAGATGTGCTCAGTCCTGGCCTGCATCCCTGAGGAACAGCTTCTGAGCAGAGCCAAGGATGGAGGAAATTCCTTGGGGAGTTTTCTTCCTCCTGGTACCCGCAGGGGCTATTGTGTGTGCCCGGGCCAGCCCGGTGTGAGCTCACAGCAGCTCCCCTAGGCCAGCCGGTTCCTGTCCCAGCCTCTGCCCTTCCCAAAGCCCCCACCAGCTGCTGCTGCTCCCCTGGGAGAGGCCAGGGAACCGGGAAGGAAAGGGAGCTGCCCCGGCTTGGGGTGGGATGTCTTCCTGCCTGCCATGGCCCCTGGGATTCACCGGCCTCTTGGCCTGGAACAAAATGCATCCGCTGGCACCGCGGGCTGGGCGACGGCGGCACCGGCCGGGAAACCTCGCGGCATCGCCAGCCCCTTCTGGAACTGCAGAATGCCAAGGCAGCTTTGGGCATGGACCTCTGGCCAGATCCAGGTCCAAACCCCAGATGTGCTGCATGGGCACCCCGAGCAGCCTCATCCCTGGGCTGCCCGGATCCATACACGGAGCAGTGGGACAGGGCAGGAGAGAGCCAGAGCTTCCATCCCTTCCAGGACCTGTGCCCTTGTCTGGGGCCGCACAGGCAAAGGGGCACCCAACACGGGCAGTTCCCCACCCTGCAAGAGCACCGGGATGGGGACATGGTGGCAGGGCTCATCCTCACCTCCGTGGTGATCGGTGTCACCACAAGAGGGCATGGGAAAGCCACCCGGCTGCCACTGCACTCCTGGCACCCCTTGTCCACCACCCCACAGCCTCCGGGATGTGGTAGGAGGGAAGGGATGATTTGTTCCACTGTCACCTGGGTGTTTCTGAGCCCCCCACGTATCCCAAAGAGGTGCTTGGCTGCAGTTTTCCCTGCAAAGCTGCTCCGGGGAATCAGGAAGCACCAGGACCCTGAATGGGGCCGGGAGCCGATGTGCTGCTGCAGCTCTGGGCCTGTTCACGCTGCTCTCTAAGGCTTTTGTCCCCCCACTTTGCTCCCAGATGCAAATTCCAGATGCTGGCATTCCCCCTGAGCATCCTTGTGGCTGCATTTCATTTTGGAGCATCCACAGGGGCCTGGACAGGGAGTCCCTGTGGCCCAAGTCGTGGGATCGCCATAGTCCAGGCACACAGCCCCTCAGAGTGAGGGGATGTGATGGGGAAGACCATGGGGAATGTGGCATCTCCCTCAGGATCAGCTTTTAGAAGGGATCAGATTAACGTCCATTAGGGATGGCTGGGTCCTGCCCTGAGGTGGGAGGGTAATTAAATGCCTTTTTAAGCTTCCTTCCATTTTATTGGGCTCACTGACCCCCAGGGAAGGCCCAGACGTCTCCAGAGAGACAGGAGCACAGAGGAAATTATTTTACAGCCCCGGTGGAGAATCAGTTCCTTCTCTACAGGAAAAATGATTTTCCAAGGTGAGGAGTGAAGGGTTTGTGGTTCACTGAGTGTCTCTGGGTTCACTCCAGCAACTGGAACGTTCAAGCGTTTGCTCCCGACAGACAAGGGTCGCTTATCCCACCATCCTTCATCCCCCTGTGCACCCTCCTGTTCAAAGCTGAGCTTTACATTTCTACCTCTTCTTTTCCTGGAGAAGGGCAATTGGCCTCATGGCCACTCCAGGGGCTGAAGGCTCCTGACAGGGATTGGATTCAAGTGCAGCAATTGTGTCTCATTGGGCCCATCCACGCACCATGCCATCAAAGGGCAGGAATTGGAAAACCGTGGGAGGGGGGAAGGAGAGGGGATATGGAGGAGAAACTGGTGGGAAAACAACCGGGAGAGAATGATCCTTCATGTGTTACAGCCCCTGAAATCCTCCCTGAGAGCCACTGAGGGGTGACAGCAGCCCCTGGGGTGAGGAAAGCATGGCAGGGAGGGCTCGGCCTGGCCCTGCTCCCTTGACAAGCCCCATGAGGGGTTTTTCCTTCCAGATCCCAACCAAAGGCAGCACAAACCTTGGCAGGAGCAGGGGGTTCATCTAAAAGGGGTGGAAATGTTTCTATTTGTCAGATTTCCTGCAAAATCCGCCGGCGGGTTAAAGCTCAGCAGTGCCAGACTCAGCCCCTGAAACCTCAGTTTTCTTTAAATCCCAGATCCCACCCGCTCCAACGCCCCTTCCCCATGTGCTCCTGCCCAGCCCTGAGGCTTCTCCCTGTTTTAATGGGGATTGACATTTATTTCCATCAGTGGGAATATATAGAAATTAAACCCTGAGCAGGCAAAACACAAGAAGAGCTGTGAGGGCTCGCTGAGCTTTTGTACAGCCCAACTGAGGAAATATCCTGAAATTTTGTCATCTGAATTGGCACTTGGCCTGGCAGTGACTCCCCAACAGGCAGTAAAAGAGATTTACTCTAAAACTGCAGAAAAAATTGTGTCAAGGAGTTAAATCATGTCAGAAAAATCTGGGAGTGACCCAACTGCTGACGTGTCTGCCCTGTGCAGAGCCAGATCAGGTTTTGCTCTTAAAAAAACCCCACCAAGACCCCACAACAGCACCAGGAAGCCAAAGTTTCCTTTGATCACATCTCATTTTAATGAGGGCAGGTTCCGAGGAAGCGAACAGTACATGTTTAGATCAGATTGCAAACAAGCCAGTACAGAAATGTAAAAAAAATAAACAAAAATAAATATCTCCCCTGTTTCTTTCTCCCCGAGTTCATAGCGCAAGGCTGACCTGGAAACAAGATGAATTTACCACTGCGGCTGGGCAGTGGCCATGAGAAATCAGATTTTTTGGGATGTCATTGTCTGTGTGGTTTCAGAGAGGTCAGAGTACCCGGAGATCCACCGAGGAGACCCTTCCCTGCCAGCCAGGTGAGCAGTTCCCTCCTGGGGCAGTGAGTGCTCCTCTGGCACAGGAAGCATCTCCACCAGGTCCGTCAGCGGGTCAGAGCCAGGTCTTCAAGAGGGAAGAGCTGGAAGAGAAGAGGGAATGGATTATTTTGGAGCATCCAGCTCCAGCACCACCTCCCTCCCCACGTGGGATCTCATTTCCCCTCAGTGCAGTGTTTAAACCACGGCTCCATTCACAGTTTTCATTAAATCTTCTCCTCCACAGGCTCAGATCTGACCTGCAGATTCCCTTTGTGGCACCGTGCATGCAGATGAACCCCACACAGACCTAAATACCAGGTTTGGAGCTGCCCACAGGGCTCCCAGCGGGAATTTCTCTGGGACATCAGAGGGATACATGAGTGTACCCAGGTCAGAGCCTGCGGTACCTGGGACAGCACAGACATATCCAGGGCTGGGCTGACCTGTCTGGGCTTTCCCAAAATGATTCTAATCCCAGATTTCCTCCAAAAAAATGAAGTGGGGGAGGAATATAGCTACATGATACAGGGGCTGATCCAACAGCTAAAAGCCTCGGTGGATTTCAGCTGGATGTTGGCTCCAGCTTTACATAAGAGGAAAGAAATGTAAAGCCTGGAGCCAGCCCCAAGCCAGTCCCACGCAGCCTGGCTGAGCCCCGAGGGGCAGGAGAAGGGTCCTGAGGGGGGGCCATGCTGGGAGCATCCTGCTATCACCAGGCTGCCAGCCCCATGGACACCCCATGGATACCCCTCCAGCACAGGGAGCTTGGTCCCACAGGGTGCAGGTTTGTGATGCACCAAATGGGGGGCACAGAAATCCCACAATCCTGGAATGATTTGGGTTGGAAGAGACCTTAAAGATCCTCCAGTTCTGCCTCCTGCCATGGGCAGGGACAACTTCCACTACATCAGGTTGCTCCCAGCCGCGTCCAACCTGACCTTGGACACGTCATCCAGATCTTTTTCTGCCCTAAAGGCAAAATGCAGCCCCTCCAAACATGCACTTACCTGGTGACGCCCCTCCAAGGCTCCGTGCACCCCAATTTCCTGATGAAACCCCTGCAAGGCTCCACACTCCCCATGACCCGGTGACCCCCCAGCACCGCGGGTGCCGTAGAGTGACCGCAGGACTCCACATCCCGTGCATGCATCGCACCCCTCGAGCATCCCGGAACACCGCGGACCGACCGATTCCCCCGGATCCCCCCTGGCTCCCACTCCCGTCCCGTCCCGTCGGGCCGCGCGTTACCTGAGGCTGGCGGGGGCCGGGCGGGGGTCGGGCGGGAGCCGGGCGGGGTCCGCCCCAGCCCCAGCCCCGCCGGAGCAGGCGCTGCAGGAGGCG
>VZRV01005587.1:385-42074 GCA_013398115.1 Falcunculus frontatus | reverse complement strand
GGCCCCCAGCATCCTCTGAGCATCCCTGAGCGTCTCCCTGCAACCCGCGGCATCCCGCGCATCCGTGAGCATCCCCCTTGTTGCCTTTAGCATCCTCCCCATGGCCCCAAGCATCCTCTGAGCATCCTTGAGCATCCCCCGAAACACAGAGCAACGCGAGCGTCCGTGGGCATCCTCCTTCAAGCCTTCAGCATCGTCCCCATGGCCTCGAGCATCCTCTGGGCATTCCCCCGCAGCCTGGAGCATCCCAAGCATCCTTGAGCATCCTCCGTGTTCCCTGTGGTGAAGTGCTCAAGATCATTTGCAGTGGATTTCTCAGGCTGCTTCTCCTCCTCTTCTGCCACTCAGTTCTTCTTAAATATGATACCACCATCAATTCCGCCAGTTCAGTCAGGTGATTTCCCCCCACCCCAGATTCCTTAATGAAACCAAGCAGGTCAAGTTTATGCTCATCAGAGAGCAATTCCAGTTCCTCCTGTTTATTTATTATCTTGGCTTTATGTACTGAACTAGGACTAAATAATTTCAGAGGTTTTTTTCAGGCCACACAGTAACTTGATCAATTTTAATCTCAGCATCTTAGAATCCTGGAATGGTTTGATTTGGAAAGGACCTTAAAGCCCATCCAGTCCCACCTCTTGCCATGGGCAGGGATATCTTCCACTATCCCAGGGTGCTCCAAGCCCAGTCTAACCTGGCTCTGGACACTTCCAGGGATGGGGCAACCACACCTTCTTTAGGCAGAGGTTGGTATTTCTCCTTGTTGATATTATTTTAACAGGCTTCCCATCATCAGGATCCCTCAGTCCTTTACCATCCAGGCCCATCTTCTCCCACCCAACAAGCACAAGTTCCCAGTGGAAACTTTCTCCATCAGCCCAGTGTGCAGTTGTTGGTATTCTGTGACGCTCTGCTCTGAGGGATGTGTTTCCAGGCTCACACTGGGGACAGAGCCGTGCTGGGGACCCCTCGGAGTGTGGGATCTTGGCCAAGCAACATCCTCCTCCTGTAGGAACCAGCCCCTTGGCCCGGCAGGGATCAGAGCCTGCAGAGCTGGGCATGGTGGGAGGAGGAGAGAAGTCCAAAGCAGCAATGTCAGTGTGGAGCCTCTTCCTATTCTGAGAAGGCTGGGAGTGAGTGCAAATCCCAATTGGCAAGATGGGGATCCAGCCTTTTGTGAGGGGATGCTGGAAGTTACAGCTTGTGCAGAGCACAACTCGTTCCTGTAATGGACCAGAGCAGAGTCCAACTCATCCATGGCTCGAGTTCTTGGAAGTGCCCAGGTTTACAGTAAGGATACGGCTGGCTCCCATCTCACTCTGAGCCAACCCCTGCTGGATGGGCTATTATTGTCACCCTTTGAGTGCTCTGAACATTAAAAGGGCCTCAGCACTTTGATGTTTAATAGAGCCATTAATGAATGGCACCGGTACAGCTCACGGAGCATCCCAGCACATCCTCTGGGTCACCCGACACGGGACACGCACTGCTGGCTCTACTCCCTCCAGCAAAACCCATTACACTCCCTCCTCCCCACCAGACATGGATCCATTTGGAAGCACCTGATGCTCCTCCTGGCTTATTCTGCACCTGCCCCGTGCCCAAGCAAAGGCAGGTTTGGCAACTCTTGTTTCACTGCAGCCACACTCCAACATGGGCTCAACCCTCCCAGCCAGGAACAGAAGATTTTCTCACTCTCAGGGATCTGCCTGAAGTGTCTTTTATGTGTGTTTTTGGTGTGACTTGGATAACTTGTCACCCTGATAAACTCTCCATGAACTGAACTCTTTCCTCCCAGGAGTGATCCCTGCTGACAGCCAGCAGTTCTGTCCACAAAGCGCCGAGACCCTTGGGATACAGTGCAGCTCCGGATCTCCAGCACAGTGCACGTTTCCTCTCCCAAGTATTTTTAAATATCTTTCCAACGAAACAGCTGATAAGCAATTTGTCTTCTATTTATATTCTAAGTAAGTAAAGATAATTTTAGGATTCTTCTTCTCCTCGCAGAAGCCGATGCTCCGCAAATACCATAGCACGTCAGCGGGCACATGGCACCGTGCTGCTCCCAGGGGGGCTTGTGCCAGGAACTCCCCCAGAGGAGCAAAATCCTCCTTATTTCTGGGAGATAAAAAACTTTTGAACAAATCCTGGTTCCTATGGAAGCCTTGTACAGACTCCCAGGAGTTTGAGATTTCAGCCTCTCGGGTAATTTCTATAAGCTGCAGGAGTTTATTGACCCCAGGCAGGGTCCAGCTGATCCCAACCCCTTTTGGAAACCCTGTTTTAATGTTTTTATTTAAGCTCTCAGATTTTAGCTCCAGCATCACATTTACCAACCACACAGACACTGAACTGAGACTTTGCTCAGCCATCCCAGTGCTCAGATGAACCCTTAAAGATGTCATTCCACATTTGTTGAAGGGAAGGGGAATGGGATCATCATTGAATCACAGAATCCTGGTGTGGATGCTAAAAGCCTGGCTGCAGAGAGATTTCTCAGTTTCTAACAGTGTCTGTGTGAAAGCCTTGCTTTCTCACAGACGCTAAAGGAAAACAATTGGAAGAATATGTAAACTGTGATATTGTTTCTCATGACAAAGAGAAAACTTATCTGAAGTAGGTGTATTGGATTCAGCCAATCCCTCTGGGGGGTGGCTGGTCAGGGAACCAATAACCTGCATGTCGGTGTATGGGCTAAGGGATAAATGAGAGAGTTCTGTAAATAAAGTTGTCGATTGATTCTCATATCGGATCGTCCATGTCGCTTTATTATTCGGTCTCTGCTTGCTAGCAACATCCTGGAATGGTTTGAGTTGGAAGGGACCTTAAAGCCCATCCAGTCCCACTTCCTGCCATGGCCAAGGACACCTTCCACTATCCCAGGCTGCTCCAAGCTTCGTCCAACCTGGCCTTGGACACTTCCAAGGATGGGGCAGCCACAGCTTCTCTGGGGAACCTAAACACAGGGATTTACCACATGGCTCTGCTGCCGAAATGCTTTAAGGTTTTCTTCTTTTGTTTTGGAGCAAAATCATTCTTTTTGTAAGAGGAAGGCTCTGCTGCAGCTCCCATCCTGCTGGATGCTCAGGTTCTCCAGATGGTACCTCCAATTTCTGCACTGAACCCACCATCACCACCACAGCTCCAGAGCATGAACTGGGGTTTCTGGAAAACATCCCGAGGGACCCCACAGCTGGGGGGAGAGAGGGGTGAGCAGCTGGAGGCGTCACATCTTCACCCCTGCAATAAACCCAGCCGAGCTCTCTGAAGAGCCCTCTCCACCCGATTTAATTCGTGCTGTGCTCTCACCTCCCACCACACACATTACTGCAGCCACTCAGGATTTGTGGCTTTGGAGAATGAGCTAAATGAATTTGATGTCCCAGAAAGAGGCACTTGAAAGCGAAACCGGTGGGGTTTAATGACAGCATTTTCCACATTTTTATGATAATGACTCTGGTGTTTATTGGAAGGTTAGCGACTCAGCCAAGCAGGAAAACAAAGCAATCGGAGAGGCCGGCGCTGGGATAGGGCCTCTGCACTCTTGGGCATTAATGCCTGTTCTATACATGACATTTTTTGGCCATTTGGGCTCTCCAGCATGTCCCTGTGGGAGTATGAGAGGATGGAGGTGACATCACCTGGGGTGAAGAGGAACAGAGCCTGCCCTCCTGCACTCTGCAAACTCATCCAACTCTGCTAATTGGGATCATCCTGTTCTTCAGGCTGGGAAACTGAGGCACAGAGTGTTCAGCCAAAGACCACACAAGGGAATGGAAGTTTGGGCCAAATAACTTGGAGCCTCCTGCTCTGAGGTCCTTCACCTGGGCACTGCCCGGCTCTGCCTTCCTGTACAGGTTGGCCTCAGAGAGACAGACATGAATCAGCCAAAAGAGGCTTCACTGCTGTGAAATCAGCTGGAGGCACAAAACTGAAGTTGGAGGTTGGAGCAGGGATGAGTTTTGCTGCCCATCCCATACCAGGCAGTGCCAGGCACATCCCAAGCCGGAGCAAAGCCAGTGCTGCTGTGGGCAGGTGACTTTCAGACAAGGTTGGAAGCTCAGCAGCTGAGTGAGCTGGCACTGCAGATGCCACCCAAAAAGGTGACATGATGAACACCCTGCCTGGCTGCCCAGGTCGTTGCTCTGATTTCCCACTGCTCCATCTCTGCCCGGACACCGAATTCTGGCGCTTCCCCTTCACCTCCTTTCCCGGATTCACATCCCTGCTGCCTCCTGCATTACTTCCACCTGGGAGTGAGCAAAGTCTTAATGACAAGAAAAAGATATTCTCACACATGTGGCTCAGCAAATCCTGATGTTTTCCAACACCCATCCCACTGCAGAGCTCCTGAGGAATCAGAACAGTGTTTGTGTGGAGCTGGGATGAGGCACTCAGCGAGGGGGACCCAAACAACCTCAGTCCCTCGGGTGCTGTGGTGGCAGCACCCCAGAAAGCCCCAGGAATAACAACCTTTGCCATTTTCTTAAATCTCAAGTGTGTCCTTGTGTAACAAACTCAGATCATGGAGCAATTCTTTCCCCCAGTGATTCAGAATATGATTAAATGCTATTTCTCTGTTCCTCTGAAATAAAGGAGCTGTAGTTGCTACAAACAAATTACGGTTTCAAGCTGTGAGGTAAAACACACCTTGACTCCCTGAGAAAGCTGCTGCAGGCTTTGGTGGCTCTGAAGAGAAAGAGGAAACAACGAGGGGTGTTTCCTAGTGTTGCAGATCTTGCTAAAGTGCGCTAAATTAATTATTTGACTCCTAAGAAACAACTCATTCCTCACTATTTTTAGCCTGATGCACTATTTTAAGAGATTTTTTTTTTCAGGGTCCAGCCACGTGGAAGTTAAACAGAAGGCAGTGAAGTCTCCGAAGGATAATAAACTATCTCAAATTACTTTGCTAATGGAACAAAGAGTACTGTAAATGTCACACAGGATAGAACAAGAGCAGGAGAAACCTTTACATGAAACAATGGATCCATTAGCATGAAGGTAAGGAAAAAACCCCACAGACTTGTGCTACTTGTGCAGAGTTTCACAGAGTGCTGCTCCAAGCCAAGGGAATTTGTTTCTTCACTTGGGTTCTGGGCTGAGCTCACACCACAGTCACCCACACTCTCAAGGCATTGATCCTTTAGGATTTCAAAGCCCTTTACAGACAATAGTTAAGCCCCAGGTGAGTCAGTGGAATTATTTCTGCTTCAAACCCAGGTATGGAGAGGGAATCACTGAATCACTGACAGGAGACCAAAACCAAGCAGAGGTCCAGACCCACCAAACCCACCGAGGGGTCCTTACCTCTTCAGCTTAATGAAGTTGTCCATCATCCTACAAGCTGTAGAAATGACCCCTCACTCCTGGTGTGACTCATCAGCTGGAGAACCCAACTCTGGTGGGGCCTCTTGGGTGAGAGGATGGACTGTGAGACACCATCATCCACCCCGCCCTGTATTTTGCCTCTCCTGTGGTTGGCAGAAGATTAAAAGTCTCTAAACACCTCAAGGGCTGCAGCAGCAGCATCACGGAGTGGTTTGTATGTGACATAACACCACCGAGGAACCATGATGAAAAATTCCCCATGATGTGGGATGACAGCACTGCCTCAGGAAAGCAGCAAAGACAAAAACTCGGAAAAGAGCAGGGGGAAAAGATGCCATGGGCTGGTATCTGTAATGCGAGCAGATCCTCAGCCCCCTCCAGTCCATGAGTCAGTCTTTCTCCTGGAAGTAATTCCCAACCCCACCAGCGAGTTAATACCCAGATGTGTGAAGTGCAGAGTAAATTTGGCTCTGCTCTGCAGCATTTGCTGCAAGGAGAAAGAGTTGGGAGATGAATCTTTCGTTTGACAGCCTTGAGATCTCTTAACCAAAGCCCACACAACTCCCAAGAGCTCTCCTGTTTTCCTGAAATTTAATTAGGTGAGGCTCTCCAGCACACACGTGTGAGATGGTTGGAGTGTTCGAAGGGGTGTAGATGAGAATAAAGTCTGTCTTCAAGCAAATGTGCGCAGGTTAAGGTTGGAAAAGTCCTCTAAGATCCCCGTGTCCAACCATCAACCCACCCCCACCATGTTCACCGCTAACCCATGTCCCCAGGTACCACATCCACACATTTTCTGAACACTTCCAGGGATGGTGACTCCACCCCTGCCCTGGGCAGCCTGTGCCAGGGCTTGACAACCTTTTCCATTATAAAATTTTCCCTAATATCCAACTTGAACCTCCCCTGGTGCAACTTTGGACAAGGACCTGGAAGGCTAGAACAAGGGGAATGGCTTCCTACTGCCAGAGGGCAGGGTTAGATGGGATATTGGGAAGGAATTCCTGGCTGGAAGAGTGCTGAGGCCCTGGCACAGGGTGCCCAAAGAAGCTGTGGCTGCCCCTGGATCCCTGAGAGTGTCCAAGGCCAGGTTGGACAGGGCTTGGAGCACCCTGGGATGGTGGAAGGTGTTGGAGTTGGAACTGGACGAGCTTTAAGGTCCCTTCCACCCCAAACTATTCCAGGATTCCATGCAGTGAGGTACCTGTGAGAAGCCACTGCTCAGGGGCTGTCCGAGACTTATTTTCCTTAAAACAAAACACTGAGAAGATCATCACTTTTAGCAGAAACTTTATCAAATGAAGACAAATTTCCCTGTTATGCACTGAGAGCCTTGGCTGCAAATGAGCCCCATCGGCACCAAGCTGGGAATGGGAAATTAATCCAAGGCATAACCTTTAGTTCTACACTTGGACAGGATCTCGTTGCTGAACTATAAATATCGGATCTGTGGCTCTTGTGAGTGGAATGAGTTTGTTGTGCTCATCTCCAGACTGATCAATTATTCCAAAGTGTATTTATTGCTGATTAAATGACTGGAGAAGGGCCTTTTTCTGCAGTTATTATGGGATATTTAGCAAGTAAACATGGAAATAAACTATTCCAAGTGTCAGTATTAACCCTTTTTCCTGGGAAGGAAACATTCCCTGCCTGCCAACACATAGAACTAAGCACCAACTAAGATATTTAGAACCCAGTTAATTCTATGTAGTTTTATTTCTTTATGTTTTGGGGTCACACTCAGTGCTAAGATCTGGCTTTCATTTGCAATCACCAGAGAAATAAACCAGCATCTTTAAATCATCAGCAAAGAATGATTCAATCCCTTTAAACAAGGTTATAAAAACCTCTCTGCACCACAAAATAAATTAATCTCAACACATGACTCACAGGCACCAGCAGGATGGTTCTCCAGAAGGGTGAGGAGTTGGAAATAGGCTTTGGTGAAGTTTGAATGTTTCAATGTTGGCTTTTTAGCAATTCTTTGTGCTGCTTGATGATGATGAAGACGCCAGAAGAGTGGGAGTATCTTGTGTGATGATGTCAAAATGGAGCAGAGAGGAGGTTTTTTTGGCTGTGTTTTTACAGCTGTGGAAAGATGTGTCCCACTGCTGGAAAAGTCATGGTACCAGCAGAGCTGCATTAGCAGGATATGGAATCATGGAATCACAGAAACACTGAGGTTGGAACAGAGCTCAAAGAGTCCAACCATTCCCCCAGCACCGCCAAGGCCATCACTAACTCACGTCCCCAAGTGCCACATCCAGAGATAGGGACTCCAACACTGCCCTGGGCTAGACAGCCCTTTCCATGAAGGAATTTTCCCAATATCCAACCTGAACCTTCCCTGATGCAGCCTGAGGCCGTGCCACGGAAGGGCCGTTCCAATCTGCTCTCTGTGTGCTGTGGAAGAAGAACAAGAGGCAGCAATTAAGGATACCCAATTTTGTCAATGGCAATCTGCCAGAAGTTGGGATCTGGGCTGGGTTGGGTCATCCCATGGTGGATGTAGAGATCAGGGATGGATCTGGCCTCCAGCCTGTGCTGGAAGGAACACAGATGACCTTTAAGGTTCCTTCCAGCCCAGGCCATTCTGTGATATCCTTACGTGGGTTTTGTTCCAAATGAAACCCCTGGATCTGAAAATTGAGGATTGGATCTGAAAATTGAGGATGGGATCTGACCTGGCACAAGCTCTCAGTGCTGGGGAAGTTCACCTGCTTCCTGAAGGGACACAAAACCTTCAGAGGTTTCCCCCTCAGACACTGATTTTAGCAGATATCACCCAGAAAGCAGAAAATGCCCCAACTGAGGAGCTGCCAGTGCTGCTGCCTGCCTGGAAAACAGCAGGACCAGGAACATCACACACTCCCAGGGGAAAAAAGCACACTGCTATGGACACACTTTGCAGGATCAGGGCTTTGGATCAGGTCCTTGGTGCTCCTGGAATGGTGGAAAGTGATGTCACCAACCAGAGCTGAACTCTGAAATGTCCCAACTCATGCTGAGTGTCTGTGTCCCATTGTCCTGGCAATGAGTAATATCCCTTTCCATCCCAATTCCTCAGGTGTGTTTATGATCCTGAGCCATGGTGTCGTTCCCCAGCCAAGTGACACTCAGGGCAGCACATCACTGCCAGCAGCCTCCAGCTCATTTCATGCTAATTGCTCTCCAAAATTGGGTGATGCAGTTTGGGCACAAAAACATTTTCAACAGTGTCATTAATTCGGGGAACATTTCCTGGAGTAATTACAGCCAGCATCCTCAGTCATTCCTAATTATTCCACGCAGCCCCACCCAAACACGCTTTAGGGTTGATTAGCAAGACGTGTGTTATCCCACTCCATGCTCAAGAGGGATAAATGGGGCTCTTTAGGAGAAAGTAAATATTACCTGTTGTATCCAGTGATCCAAATTGTTAAAATCCTTCATTATCTGCTCCCAAACACTTAACAAACCTATTACTTAATTTATTTGATGGCAGAGATGTCGTTAACTCATGAACACCATGGGATGTTTTAATGATCTATCCGATGAGCTGCTTTGTCCTGAAATGATTGTTTACGGCTCAAAGAAAACGAAGAGCAGCTTTTGACTCAAATGACAAGGAATTCAGGGAAATTCAGAAAGAAGATTGGAACCACAGAGGTGCTAACCCAATCTTCCAGGAAGATTCTAGGAATTCACTAGGAATTTCATCAGCAACTGGAGTGACAGGACAAGGGAGAATGGTTTCCCACTGCCAGAGGGCAGGGTTAGATGGGATATGGGGAAGGAATTCCTGGCTGTGAGGGTGGTGAGGGGCTGGGATGGAATTCCCAGAGGAGCTGTGGCTGCCCCTGGATCCCTGGAAGTGTCCAAGGCCAGGTTGGATGAGGCTTGGAGGACCCCGGGATAGTGGAAGGTGTCCCTGCCATGGCAGGGGGTGGCACTGGATGGGCTTTGAGGTCCCTGCCAGCCCAAACTATTCCAAGATTTTATGATTTAGTGATCCCAGGTTGGTCACTTAGCAGGAATCTGGGACCAAAAAAAGGTGGGAGATAGCAAACTTTGAAAAACTTCCTGTGTGTTCCTCTGTGCTGTCGCCAAACAAGCTTTCGTCCCTTTTCTTTTTATTTTTTTTTCCTTCCCCACTTCCAGAGGAACATGGCTGCTGTTAAAGCATTTTTCCATGCTCCTGGAGCACCCTCTCCTGTCCAAGGAGCCGCAATTCCCATCTCTGCGCCTGAGGAGCACAGAGAATTGAAACCCGGGGATGATCTGTGAGGGCAGGACCGGGACTCACCTTCCCGTACCCTTTTCCACCCGGGAGTGACTCCAGCTCACCTGGGCTGGCTCCGGACACCTGGAACGTGGATACCGAGCGTGTGACTCACCACCCGCAGCAAATAAAGATTTATCTATCTTACACTGAGCTCCTAACGCGCTGCCAGAGCTCGTTTGTGTTCCTGCTCTAATGGATACAAAATCTCAGTGTCTGCAGTGTTTCAAGTACGTTTTTAACAGTTTTATTTCCCCAATTGCACCCAGTTTACCTGGGAAAACACATACTCGGGTTATAAAATTAAATCAAGAGGCAGAGCTGTCGATCTGATGAACCCATGGAGGGTCTGTTTGCACCCCAGGGTAGGTGTTTGTCCTGGGAAAATCCCACATAAATCAGCAGGGGGGGGACGGGAGTGGGCTGAGGTCCCCATGTCCCAACACCCAGGGGTAGCAGGAATGGCCCTGGGGTCCCTCATGTCCCCACAGACTGAGGTGCAGAGCCCGAGATCCCCATGCCCCCACAGCCAGGGGTGTTGAGGAAGGAACCTCGAGACCCCAAATGTGTCCGGGACCCCCGAATAGCCCCGGGTCCTCCTCCACCTCAGAGACACCATCGAGAGGGAGCCAGAGCGGCCCAGCCAGGGACGCTCCGCCCAGCGCATCTCTATGGTCACCGCGCTGCGTTCCTATGGCCAGCCGCTGGAGGCCCGCGCGGTGACGTCAGCGGGGTGGTGCTGTCGCCGTGGGGGGAATTAATTCCGGCAGCGCGGCGGCGCTCTGGGCCAAACTCTATGGCCAATGAGCGCTATGTGAGTGCGCGTCTCTATGGTAGGGCGGCGCTCTAGCCCGCGCTCAGTGGTGCGGGCGGGGCGGCGCGGGGCCGAGGCCGCCATGGCCGCCATGGCCGGCGCGGGGCCGGGCCCGGCGGAGGGGCCGTGCGTGCTGTGCTGCGGGGAGCTGGACGTGGTGGCCTTGGGCCGCTGCGAACACCCGATCTGCTACCGCTGCTCCGTGCGGATGCGGGCGCTCTGCGGTGTCCGGTACTGCGCCGTGTGCCGGGAGGAGCTGCGGCAGGTGAGGCCGGGCCCGGTGCTGGGGGGCCTCGGGCCGGGCGGGGCAGCGCTCGGGCACCAGGCGGTCGGGGAATGTGCTGAGTGGAACCAGCGGGGACGGACAGCCCGGGTTATCCGCCCTCTGCCCCGCTCCCAGGAGTGCCGGCGCCACCCGGGAGAGTGGGAAACAAAATGTGAAGAAAATGGAGTTTGGAGAGAATGTTTATGGTTTGAAGTCAGCAGGGCTCGCTCTGGCAGCAGAGAATGGAGCCTTTGCTTCCTGGTCCAGGAGGCATCTGCTCTTAGGAGGGATCATGGAATCATAAAATCCTGGAATGGTTTGGAATGGAAGGACCTTAAAGCCCATCCAGTTCCACCCCCTGCCATGGGTAGGAACATCTTCCACTATCCCAGCCTGCTCCAAGCTTCGTCCAACCTGGCCTTGGACACTTCCAGGGATCCAGGCGCAGCCACAGCTTCTGTGGGAATCTAGTTCTGGATTTATAATGTAGCTTTTGCTGTAAGAACTGAAATTCTGCACTGTATTAATGTCTCAGCCTTTCTGGGTTGGGGCTGGTAACTGCAGCTGTTCCCTGAAGGCTGCTGCTACCCCAGTAATTCCCAGGCTGGGAATGCGTGCTGGAGCAGGCAGTGGTAGGTGGCTCCTGTAACACCTTAAACAGCTGCAGTGCTCAGAGCCCAGCGGGAGCAGCTGGGAACAAGGAAATTCCCTGAGAGGGGTAAGTGGTACAAATAATTTAGGAGGTGTTGTGTGTTTGGCTCCTCACTTTCCTGGGAGCTAAGGTAAGAAGAAACAGTGCCAGACTCTTAGGCATTGAGCCACTTGTCACTTAGAGACTCCAGGTTCCCGTGTGATCTTCCAGGAGATGGGGAGGAGCCGAGGGCAGGGCTCCTTCCAGGCGTTGCCCGTGGAAGGGGTTGTGTTGGTTGAGGATATTTACTCTGGGAACAGCTGTGAGAGCAAAACAGACCAGAAACATTTCCTAATCTCGTTCAAACTCCAAAGGGCAGCCTGGGCCAATCCACGTTTCCCTGGCGGGTTGATAAGATGTCCTGTGGCTTTGCTGACAGCAGGGGACAGTGCCCGGGGGTGGTGACAGCTGGGGCTGGCACCAAGCTCTGTGGGCGTGGGGAGCTCCCAGAGTTTGTGCCGAGGAACTTGCCTGGAATCCCACAGCTCCCGCTGATCCCGGTGCTGTGTCCCACAGGTGGTGTTCGGGCGGAAGCTCCCATCCTTCTCCTCCATAGCCCTGCACCAGCTGCAGCATGAGAAGAAATACGACATTTATTTCATGGATGCAGAGGTTTATGCACTGTACAGGTGAGCGCTGGCTCCTTCCTGGAATGTCTCCCCGAGCACGTGGTGGTGCACGGGACGTGGCAGGAAGTGCTGCTGTGGGAGAGCAGGGTGGTGTGGTTTCCTGGGATTTGAGGAGCTGGGGACATGAATCACCTGCTGTGCAGCTGTTTTTGGCAAGGTGACAGGCTGGAGCAGGGCAGTGGCACTGAACACTCAGCAGCTCCTCGAGGCTGCAGTGTTTGGATTCACCAACACAACGCACAAGCTTTGCTCTCTCAATAAAAAGCATTTTTGGCATCTCAGTAGCAGCAAACCTGCTGAAAACCTTCCCATTCCTTGCATGGCTGCTGTGGAAATTAATAAAGACTTAATTACTGTTATAATTGTAATTACTGCTGTCTGAATAAGGACTAACCAAACCCAGTTGTGCCCAGTATTGCATGAAGAGTAACATTGTCTTCACACAAAGATCTTAATTCTGAATGGGAGAGGAAAAAAAGGTGAAGTAAAAAAACCAGTGCAGAATAAAAACGTGGCATCAGCATCGTGTTCTACAAATATTTTTCTTAACCTTAATTGGGAGGGTTTGAGATAATGGAAAGAGGAGTGGAAAAGATGAAGCCATGCAGGCAGTGAAACCTTTTTCTTGGAGAATTGGGCATTATATTCACCCTGATTTGGGCTGAGAGTGTAACTTTGGTACATTTACAGTTTCGCATGGCTTGATATTTATGCAAATGAGGGAGTGGGAGTCTCCCAGTGAGACCAGTGCTCAGCTCTTCTTGGGAGCCATTGTGGGGCGGGGTTTTGGGGTGGGTTTTTTCTTTCCTCACTCAATTCTTTATTTCTCCCCACCGTAGTCCTCAGTTTCTGACAGTGGAAAGTGTAATGGAATTGGATGTGAATGTTGCAGGAGTCAGCTGAATCTCCCATAGTGGAAGGGTTTGTTTCAGTTTACTCAGTTTTGTAGTGACAGTGTAGTTCCTACCCTGTGGCTGCTCAGCTTTTCCCCAGCAGTTGGGACCTTGGTGTAATTTGGTTCCATCCCATTCCTGCCATACAGCAGAATTCTGGGAATAAGCAGGTCACAACCCACACTGCAGATTGCAGGGGGAGCCATAAAGCTGGAGCCTTTTCCTAGGGATGGAACATTTGTATTTTGCTAAAGGTATCTGGGTGCTGAGTGGGAATTGGATCATTTTTGGGACTCTCTCTCATCCCTTAGGAAGCTGCTGCAGCACGAATGCTCCTTGTGCCCGGATGCAAAGCCCTTCAACACCTTTGCAGATCTGGAACAGCACATGAGGAAGCAGCATGAGCTCTTCTGCTGCAAACTCTGTGTTAAACACTTAAAGGTGAGCTGGGCCTCTGCTTGGATGTGTGGGAAGGAGGGGGGGTTTCCTCCATGACCTCCAGGAGTTCCTGGGAAGGATGGGAAGGCAGAACAGCATGGATTTATTTAGGTTCTCTCTTCCTGCAGTGAGGCCAGTTGCTTTATTTTAAGCCTTTCTCTTTCCATAAACTGATTAATGAAGAGGGCCTGGAGGTTCTCCAGATTTTAAATTAAACCCCACGGTGGTGGTTCCACAGTTGGTTTGTGCCAGGTGAACTGGAGTTTGCTGCCAAAAGGGATGGGATCCAGGAGTGAGCAGGTTGACCTGAATGAACCCTAGTAAGTTTGGGAACTGAGTTGAGTCTTTCCTGTGGTCTTGGAGTCTCTGGAGCTGATTGAAGGGAAGTGGGGAGGGAGGGCAGGACCTTCTTTGGTTTGTGGTGTTCTTTGAGCTCTGGTGAGGTGCTTCATGCTCAGCGTACGTAGCCAGCACTGAGGGAACTTGTTTGTCGTTTTCTCTCACAAACAATATTAAAACTTGCTTTTTAATTTCAGAATATTGTAGAGATTTTTATTTCAAAGAAAGAAGTTCCGTGTTACTTGTACTCACTGAAAAGATGCTCTTAAACTTGTGAAGTTTCAGTCCATGGCAAAGCCAAATAAACCTCTTCCCAGAGCAATTTCCCAGCCTTTGTCTAGGCCAGAAATAAAGGATATTCTATTCTCAAGGCTTCGTTGATCCTTTAGGCATCTCCTTGCTACCAAAATAGCTCACATGGTAGTGGGGACAGAGGGTTGGCTTATGATACACAGTTTGTTCACTGAAGTGGAGCCTCTGTGTGCAGCTATTTGGGGTGATTACTGTGTGAGGAAAGTAAAACAGCTCACTTGGGGTTTTTTAATTGGAGAATGCAAAATACTGTTTGTTGATAAATACATAGTAAGGATTTTTCCACCCCAGGGATTATAATTTAAACTCGTTACGGTATAAAAAGATTGCAAAGGGAAAAAAGTGAATTAAATCCATTTCCAGTGTTCAGAGAAATGCAAGTTAGATTAAATTTGAGTCCATCACTTGAATTTTATTCCCTGTCCACCAAAAATTTTGGGTATTGTTTAGGTGTTGCATCTTTTTGAAGCAAGTCTTCTGCCCCTACAGGTGGAGAAGTTGGACACAACCTGGCTTGTTCCGTTGAGTTCTGTGTCCGTAAGAAACAATACAAATCTATAAATACAAATCTATGAATACAATATGTGTCTCTCCAGATCTTCACCTACGAAAGGAAATGGTATTCCCGGAAGGACTTGGCCCGGCACCGGATCCACGGGGATCCCGATGACACCTCCCACCGGGGCCACCCCCTCTGCAAGTTCTGCGACGAGCGGTACCTGGACAACGACGAGTTACTGAAACACCTGCGGAGGGATCACTACTTCTGTCACTTCTGTGACTCTGAGGGGGCTCAGGAGTACTACAGGCAAGCAGATTATTGATATGAGTCCTTTCTCCAGCTTAAATTTTGAAGTAAAATTGCTTGGGTCTGCTTTGAATTTTGGGGATAGTAGTGTTTAAAGATGGCAGCAGATTGGCTGCGATTCCTCAGACAAATAGACGAAATATTCACTTTGAGTCTAGCTCATGCTTTAAAATTTTCTTTATTAAAAGTTACATTTTGCAGCCTGACAGCAGCTGTCTGGTGTGTTACTTTTAATGGTGGACAGGATGAGAGGAAACGTTCTTAAGTTGCACCAGGAGGGTTTTAGATTGGATATTGGGAAAAATTCCTTGATGGAAAGGGTTGTCAGGCATCAGAAGAGGTTACCCAGGGAAATGGTGGAGTCACCATCCCTGAAAGTGTTTAAAACCATGTGGATGTGGTGCTTGGGGACATGACTTGGTGGTGAACATGGTGGTGGTGCTGGTTCGTGGTCTTAAAGGCCTTTTCCAACCTTAATCCTGTGATTCCTTGATTCTAATGCTCCAGAGTTTGTGTGCAAAGGGAATAGAAGTAACTTTTTTTGTCGTATGCACAGCTGGATGTGCTGAGCATGCGTGGGTTTGGTTTAACACCTGGATCATGCATTGGCCGTACAGAAACTGTGTCAGCTGGAAAACATCTCTGGGGATAAGGACAAGCCAAGCACCAGGGCTTGTCCTCACTTGCCCTTGTAAGAGTGGCTGTGTCATAGCGTGGGAAGGGTCAGCTCTGTGTTTTCTGCTCCCAGTGATTACGAATACCTGCGGGAGCACTTCCGCGAGAAGCACTTCCTGTGTGAGGAGGGCCGCTGCAGCTCGGAGCAGTTCACGCATGCCTTCCGCACCGAGATCGATTACAAGGCCCACAAGAGCGCCTGCCACAGCAAGAGCCGGGCCGAGGCGCGCCAGAACCGCCACATCGACCTGCAGTTCACCTACACCCCCCGGCACCCGCGCAGGACCGACGGTGGGCTGGGCTGGGGGTACCAACAGGCACCCCAGGGTTAGGGAGGGACTCCCTGGGGAGGGTGGGGGGGGCTGCTCTGTCCCTGGAAGTGCCCCAGGTTGAACAGGGCTTGGAGCAGCCTGGTCTAGTGGAAGGTGTCCCTGCTCAGGAACAAGATGTCCTTTAAAATCTCTCCCACCCAAACCATTCTATGGCTCTTATTCTCTAAGACTTTTCAAGAACATCTGGTGAATATTTCATAGCCACGAAAAAATTCTTCTCAAAGAAGGTAGACAAGCCCTGGAACAGCACTGAGGGCTTGTAGAGGTTGAAAAGGCCTCTTCAACCTGAGAGACTGTAGAGGTTGAAGATAACAAGAACTTGCCCAGACAAAGTCCTCTGATGTAGTTTCAGAGCTGGCCTTGCTTTGAGTAAAGGGCTGGAGCGGGTGATATCCAGACATCCCTTCCTACCTGAATTGTTGTAGGATTTTTGTGCAGGATTGTGTGAGTTTAATGAGGACAGGTAATTTTAGGAGAACTGCTGACTTGGTCATCAGAAAGAAGTGAAGATAATTTATTTGTACCAGTATATTTTTGCATTTTTCAGGCACAGTGTGATGCCCACATTAGAGGAATAACTGAGAGTGATCATCCCTCCCTCCTGTTTAGGTGTTGTAGGTGGAGAGGACTATGAAGAGGTTGACAGGTTCAACAGGCAAGGGAGGGCGGGCAGGTTGAGCAGCCGAGGAAACCAGCAGAACAGGAGAGGCAGCTGGAGGTACAAGAGGTGAGTAGCACAACGTTGTGGGGAGTTTTATTCCCATTTCTTGTTGGTTTTTACTTGCCAATTCACAGTATTTTGGTGGATTAGGAGGAAGGAAGTGGTACAAAATGTGGAGGCCTCCATGGTGAATCCTTATCTGAGAGCTTCCAGTTCAAGCCCGTGTCCTGGCCATGTGCTTGGTCATCACGGAATTATTTTGTGTGAGGTTTCAGCTCAGGAAGCAAACAGTGTAACCCTCAACTTGTGGGTTAAACAAACTCAGAACCCTAAATTAATTCCAGCAGCTGTTTTTATGCAAACTTCTCTAAATAGGATTTTCTGAAGTAGGTGACAAGTCTGTGCAGGTTTAATGGAGTTTTTGGTCTGGGTAATCATGAAATTCCTGTTCTAAGGACCATGCTTTTCATTGAACTAACAGATCTCTGTGTGGCCAGACTGAGTGCTTTGGAAAAGGAAGAGGGTTAAGTATTGAAATGAAACTTTGCATTTCTATGTTTCTTCATCCACACCAGACCTGAGTGCTTTTTACATCCTGCACATCTTAATTTCTTCTTTTTCTCGCTGGACGGGCAGCTGATTCATTACTGGTGATTCCACTGGGGAAAAAAGTCCATCCCAAAACACTCTTCTGTTGGTGTCGCATGTGGATCGTGCATGTGTTGAGAGTTCATGCCCAGCCATGTCTCAAAGAGTTCCTGTGGCCTCCAAGAATGATTCCATACGTTTGGAAATGAACGGGAGAGACAGGTGCCCCCTGCATCTGTGGTACTGTCTCTCCCAGTTCACCCCAGTTTCTTCTGGCCTGGATTGTTATTCCCACACATGGAACTTGGAAATCCAGGGGGGAATGTTGCCTGGCTGGGGTGGATTGGAGTGGTGGGGCTGGTTTAGGCTTCTCAGCAGGGGGCAGCACAAGATCAGGGATGTCACCGAAGCTGGCACCACAGAGGTGAGACTGGAGCGAGGCAGCTGCTCTGTGATCCTTTCTGTTTGACCAAGGGAATCTGCCCTGTCCTGCAGGGAAGAAGAAGACAGGGATGTTGCAGCAGCAGTCAGGGCATCTGTGGCAGCCAAACGGCAGGAAGAGAAGAAGAGGGTGGAGGACAAAGAGGAAGGCAGCAGCAGCAGGGGGAGAAAGGAGGATTTGAGGGATCCCGATGTGCTCGGCTCCAAACGTGTGCCAAAGTCTTCAAACGATGTCACAGGTGAGTGTTGGACAGGTCCTGCACTGCAGGGCATATCAGTGTCTGGAAGGTTTCCCTCTGGAAAGTTCTGCCTTACCCATGTTTTACTCATTTAAAGTGTCATGAATTTCCTGTATGCCATGACATAATGGGGAGCACAGTTAATTGAAGGAAATAGTGATGCATGGATTTAAATTGTTCTCCTGGAATGTCAGTTAATGACATCATCAGCTGCTGGAAATAGGTCTTGGTAGTGCTGCTGTCATGGTCGTTGATAGCCCCTGCTCTGGAATGAATGGGTTGAAAACATGGCTTTCCTCTTTCTGTCCCTGTTCCAAAAGAAGCAGCTGCTAATGGAGCGCTCAGCCAGGACGACTTTCCAGCAATGGGCTCTGCAGCAGGACCTCTCCAAGGGTGAGTCTGTGCAGGGCTGCAGCAGGGACAAAGCACATTTAGAAGCTGATTGATGTGTTCTGCATTTCTGGGGAAAATAATTTTCCAGATCATTTGATCACTCCAAGGCTTCCCCTGCCCCGTCCCCTCCTGCCTTGAGCTATTTCCGTGCTGCTCACCAGCATGAGCAGCATCGGGTGTTTCTTCAGCTTCTGGCTTGTCCTTAGAATCATGGAATATCCTCAGCTGGAAGGGACCCTAGAGGATCAAGTCAAATTCCTGTTGTGCCATCCCAAGTGACAGTCTGAGGAAAAGTGGAGAGTTGTGGGTTTGTGCTGTCCCTTGGGGGTTGTGCTGCCTCAGTAACTCCAACCCTCTCCGTTCCCCACAGCTCTGCCCAGCCAGCACTGGTTAAGCTTAAAGAAGAAGATTTCCCAAGCTTGTCCTCCTCTGCAGCTCCCACCATCTCATCAGGGATGTCTCTGACGTACACGGCAACTGCCAGGAAAGCAGCTTTCCAGGAGGAGGATTTCCCAGCTCTGGTGTCCAAAGTGAAGCCCACCAATAAGACAGTAGCTCACATCACATCTGCGTGGAACAATGGTTCCGGTAAAAACGTGGTCAAAGCCATGAGCAGCCCCTGTGTCAACCAGCCAGCCAAAAAACCATCCTTGAACACCTCCAAAGGAAGTAAGAAGAGCAATAAACTCTGTGAGTCAGATGAGGAGGACAGCAGTGGTGGCCTGACCACCCAGGAGATCCGGAACACCCCGACCATGTTCGATGTCTCGTCCCTGCTGGCAGCTTCTACCTCACAAACTTTTACGAAAGTGGGCAAGAAAAAGAAGGTGGGGGTTGAGAAGCAGAGCCTGTCGTCCCCACACCCGTCCCAGGAGACGTCATTCCCCAGGCCAGCGGCGGAAAAGCCCCTGGAAGCAGAGCAGCCATGCAAGGTGTTCCCTGCTGCTCACGGCCCTGACAGAGCCACAGCTGTCGTCAATGGGCACTCAGATAGACCATCAGCTGGCTGTGGTACACCCAAAGAGCCCCCCGGCCTTAAAAAGCCCCCAGTGACTAACAAATGCCCTTTACCTCAGGAAGACTTCCCAGCTCTTGGGAGCTCAGGATCAGCCAGGATGCCCCCGCCACCAGGTAAGCATGGAATGAATCACAGAGTCGTGGAATGGTTTGGGTGGGAGGGATCTTAGAGATCATCTCATTCCACTCCCTGCCATGGGCAGGGACACCTTGCACTGTCCCAGGTTGCTCCAAGCCCTGTCCCACCTGGCCTTAGACACTTCCAGGGATGGGGAAGCACTGCTGGGCACAGCCAGCTTGGCTTGTAGAGAGCCCAGAGAACACATGGATGTGTTGTATGAACTCCTGGCTCTCGTGTGAGGTTCTGCCACCAGGTGCCACTTGGGCTCTGGAGGTAAAGGCAGCCTGGGTGTCACAGGAGGGGTGGAATGTCCTCTGGGAATCACCTCTGCCCCACAGGTGGAGGTGTTTGCTCGCTGGGGGTGGCTTGTGGATGAAGAGCTGGTTTTTCCCTGTCCCCAGGGCTGGCACATCCGTGTGTTGTGCTCCAAGATCTGCCTTGGAGTCCGCTGCAGGCAAAGGGAATCTGGCTGTGTCCTGTCCCTGCTGGCACTTGTCACTTCACTTCCTTGGCCACTTCCTCCTGTGCTGGCCGAGGTTTCCTGCCGTTCTTTTAGCCATGACCTTGTGAAAACAGAGACACGGCAACAAACGTGACTTGGAGTGGTTTTCATGGAAGTGGGATCGCATTGGGAGGCGCCGGCACCGCTGTTTGTGCAGCTCCTGCTGGGAGAGGCCAGACCAGGCCTGCTGCCTCCTCCAGTGATTCGTGTTCCCTTTAATAATGCAGAAGTGTTTTTCATTGTGACTTGGAGTGGGCTTTCAAAATTATTTTCCATTGAAAAAGTAAATGAATAATTAAAGCACTTTCTCTGTAGAGGAACATCAGCCACTCTCAAGTGCTTCTTGAAGATTTTTTTTAGGTTTTCTCCAATATAGTGATGTCTGCACTGCAAACTCTTCTTGGTGCTTCTGCAGAGTGTGTCAGGCAGTGGTGTGGGTTTTAGCCAGGGATCTGTGGGTACTCTAATTCCTGCCCATTCCCTGCTTCCCTCAGGCTTTAACTCCGTGGTGCTGTTGAAGAACCCTCCTCCGCCTCCGGGCCTGTCGGTGCCTGTCAGCAAACCCCCCCCGGGCTTCGCTGTCATCCCATCCTCCACCATCTCTGAACCCGTCACTACAGCTCTGAAAGAGTGAGTCAAGGGCCTGCCAGGGGGTATGGGCCACCTCACACCTCACCCATGACACAGGGGGATACTCTAAGCAGGGCCAGCCGGGGGAAGATTCCCGTTGGGAAGTCCCAGGGTGCTGTGGGTTGGATTCAGGAGAATTGCATAGAACAGCTCTGTGTAGTTACGAGTCTGAGGAGCTGTGCAATGTTTTGGCTGCTCAGACCTTGGTGTATTCTAGATTTATTTGGAAATCGGCAGTTCCAACATATTCCTGTACTTCCAATCAATTCTGTGGGAGTCCCAGGAGAAAGGTGCTGAGACATGTTCTCCTTGATGACCTTCACTGCTATGATCTTTCCAGTAGCTGCTCTCTGGTTCCTTCTGGGATGGAAAGAGGAGTTTGTGCAAAAAAGGGAGGGAAAACTTCGCGTCAGTTTAATACAGAACCTGCATTATCTATGGTGAGGTCTTTGCTCAGGTCTTTTGAGTGCACCCAGCTCACAGAGCAGCTCGTCAGGACCATGTTAAACTTGGATTTTAAACATTCTGTTTGTGTAAAGCTGGAATCTGATACAGAAATCCCATATTTTATTATCCTGACAAGACAGATGTGTGCTGCTTATGTGTAGCTGGGTGAAGGAAGGACATGCAGCTGTAAACCAGAACAGCCTTGTGATTTATGTCCCAGGGCATCTTTGTGTGGCACAAACCAATGTCAGGGTTGCTTCTTGTCTTTTCCAACACAGGCCAAAATCCTGTCACGGATCATACTTGATACCTGAGAACTTCCAGCAGAGGAACATCCAGCTCATACAATCCATTAAAGAATTTCTTCAGAGCGATGAGTCCAAGTTCAATAAATTTAAAACTCATTCTGGGCAGTTCAGGCAGGTGAGTGGGTTCCCAAAGCCTCTCTTTCTGGGAGGCCTGAATCCCAGTGGGATTTTTAATAGATTAATTTTTTTTTTTCCTCCTAATTATTGCCCTTCCCTGTCCCTTGCAGGGGCTGATCTCTGCAGCTCAGTATTACAAAAGCTGCCGGGAACTGCTGGGGGAAAACTTCAAGAAGATTTTCAAGGAGTTGTTGGTGTTGCTGCCAGACACGGCCAAGCAGCAGGAACTGCTCTCTGCTCACAACGACTTCCGGATCAAGGAGAAACAAAGCTCCAACAAACCCAAAAAGAACAAAAAGAACGTTTGGCAGACGGACTCCCCCGCCGACCTCGACTGCTACATCTGCCCCACGTGCAGGCAGGTGCTGACCCAGCAGGATGTGGTCACCCACAAAGCTTTGCATATCGAGGATGAGGAGTTCCCCTCGCTCCAGGCAATCAGCAGGATCATCAGTTAGCTCTCCCCAGGGCCACGACCCAGGCTCTGGCTGTGGATGTGCACTTTGGAATGAGGTTTGGCAGTAGCGTGGCTGGGGGTCAGTGCCGGTTGAGGCAGTGAGGAGCGGGTGATTTGGGAAGCCCTCCTGGGCAAAGGGATCACGGGAATGTGCCAGAGCTCGTCTCCACCCACTGTTTGAGCTCTCAAATCCGGGGTAGGGTTAGGCTGAGCTGCAGGGAGGGCAGGCAGGGCTCCTTCCTCCTGGAACATGCAATAGCTGGGAATCCTTTCTGATCTGCAGAATGACAGGGGACACAATAGGGGAATAAGCTTCTGGTTTGGGGGTTTCTTTCTGGTTTTGGGGTGGGGAAAGTTTATGGATCACTGAAATGAATGGAAGTGGCTTCCCTTATAACATTCTGATTTTTTTTGTGCTATTTCAGTGAGGATCACACTAGTCAGGGGTAAAAGGTGCAGGAAAGTGCTGCTCACTGGGGCATGTGATCAGGAGAGCTGCAAACACTGGGCTGCAGAGTTTTCTTTTCTGCAAACACAGTCAATTCTGCTGCTTGAAGAATTGGGCTGATCTGTGCAAGATTTGAAGTTGCCTCTGACCTTTTCTGTAAAGTTCTTTCAAGAAACTGATTTTGTAGCCCTGCATGTACAGTAACAGCATTAAGGCTTTACTCTCCGTAAAGCACACGGGAATTTTATTTAATGACTGCCATGTTTCTAATTTCTTGGATGTATTACTGGTGGGAGCTCCCAACAGCATCCCGGGACATTAAATGCTGCTGATCACTGACCATGTTTTCTGCAGTGCCTTTAAGTGCATTTATCTGTTTACAGTGGTCTGACACCTGCACCTCCCTCGGTGACACCGGGCTGACGTAGCTTTGCTCGTGTTCCTTGGCTTCCCCAAATTCCACCTCAGAGGAAGAGGAGGATCTCTTCCTCCTTTGAAGTGACCCCTCCAGCAGCAGCTCTGAGGTGATGGAGTGCCAGGAGTCCCCCATGGCTGTAGTTCAGTGTCTGATTCTCTCCCACCTCCAGGTTTAGTTATTTCTAACGTGTAGGAATAAAGCTGAAAATTAATTTATGTAATTTTTAGTGACGAAACACAGCTTTTCTAGCAGCATCATTTCTATGAAATTGAGCTCAGAGTATTACCCAAGAGCTACTCCTGCGTACAGCTACTCTTCCTTGCCTTACACGTTATTTTTGCTTGCTCTCAGGCTGCAAAGTGCTTTGGGTTTCTTTTCTTGAATATTTAAGACTGTTCTGACCACCTGCCCTTGCTGAATTTGGCCCAGAAGGGGCTGGGGAGGGTGATTGGCTGCATGGTTGTTCACACACTGCATGAGTCCCTGGCAGTCTCTGTTCCTGCCTCGTTGGGGATCCTGGAGCTGATCCTGGCCCCAGGCAGGGACACCTGAGGAGGCTGGGTGCTGCCAGCTGCCCCCACCACTTCCAGTCAGCAACTCTCCCCAACCCTTCGGTTTGTAAAGTTCAGGGAGTGAAATCCGTCTTCCCTGCAGGAGCATCTTCTGTCTTCCCTTGGGTTTCAGTTATTTCTCATCAGCAGCTCTGAGTTCCCCAGGAGGTGCTGCTGGGAATTCCCTCGAGGTGCTGCATCTCTGGGGCCTGATGTTGCAGTTTCCTTGTTCCTTGTGCTCACTAAATAAAGTTATTACCAAAATTTTTTTTTTTCTATTCATTTTTAGCTCTTTATTGAAAATAAGTTGCAGTTGGTTACACGGACACTGAAAATACAGAATCACAGATTGTTCTCTCAAAAGATATTTTTATATATATAATATATACAAAATTGTAAACATTTTAAACTTATTTCCATACACAGTCCACTTTATACTACACTGCACAGAGGTTAGTGACAACTGCAACTCCTGGAAGCGTCTGCTCGGACAGAGGTATCTGCAAAGAAACTGAACTTCCCAACCCTCAGGTGGGAGCTGTTGGAGATTAAAACTCTTAAAGGAGCTGAGGTTTTAATGTGTATTGCAACGAAATCCAGGCAGCTGAACTGGGGTTTCAAGTTGAGACAGTGAGGGCTGGTTCTGAGCCTCACTGAGGGGGGAGAGGGGCTTGTGACACACACAGAGGGTCAAAATGCAACTGAGAACGGGACCAGGGGGAACCAGAGCCACCTGCTTGGGGACAGCACGGGCTGGGAGCTGTCTGTAAAACATACAGCAGCTTTTACTGAGAGAAATACTCATTCCATGGAATAATGATGGGATTTCCTAAGGAACAGACCACAGAGGGCAGCAGGCAGAGCCAGGAGCCAGCCCTGTGTCTTTGGGGGCTGACACTGGGAGGGAGGGTACAAAACACCCCTGTAAGGGACTGATAGGCAGGAGAAAAGAAATGGTATGGGTGTCACTGTGGCATGAACTGATGGGAATCTCATCCCAGTGTTCAGGCACAAGGGCCAGTGAGATCCCAAGTTCCTGATGTCCTGTAAAGGGAGGGGTTTGCGCTCAGGGTCTGCTCCAGCCTCCTGACACAGAGCAGGAAATGGAGGGGGGGATATTTTTTACTAAACATCACTTAAGCAAAGCTTCCACCTTGCTAGGAACAGCTTGAAATGTTGGCAACAATTTCAAATCTTTTAATATACTTAAATTGCACAGTGCATGATGTGGTTACTTCAGTGCTGAGAAACACTTGTGTTGTGACAGAGCCTCCTGGAGCAAGAGGATGGGGCAGAATGCAGCTCCAGGGAAGGTGAATTGCTGGAATTCTACTCTTCACACCCAAATTTAGTGCTAGCACTGTGCAGAAGTTTTTGGGCTGGGCCGAGCACAGCGAGGTCCTGCCCTCTGTGAACTCTGGGGAGAACAGAGGGTTATAAACAGTTTGTGAGGATGGCACAGCCCTGGCACGCTCAGGACAATCCTGGCATGTTTTTGGGACAACTTTGGGACAGCTCTGGCATCCTCTTAGGATGTGGCCTGGGTGGTTCCAAGAGGGCAAGTGCTGCTGTACCACAGCTGGGAGAAAAAGAGGAGGAAGAAGATGAAAATTGATGTTAGAAATACCTTGAACCCCCAGCACACCGTGGTTACTGCACCCATGGCTCTGGTTCTCCAACCACGGCCCCCTTGGGGTGTGTTTGGTGACAACCCCATCTGCACACCCTGCTCTGCCTGACGGACACACTGAGGTGCTGCCACAGCCACCGCAGGGCACCGGTGACACCCAACAGCTGTGGGGACACTGAGGGGGCTCCCAAAGGATTTGGGGCAGGATTCCAGGCACGGGTGTCACCCTCCCTCTGAGCGGGGTTAAACTCAGCAGGGTGAGGGCTCCATGGGGCTGGGGAGCTGCACCAGCAAACCCCAAAATGGGGTTGAGTCAGGCTGAGGTGGACAAAGGCTCTCGCCAAGGCCAGGGAGTTTGGGGTTGTCTCGTCCGGCCTGGTGACACGGCCTCAGCGAGGCCACCTCGGACATAAACCCATCACAATTCCCTGGAAAAATGCTCCAGCTGTGGGACTGCTGCCTGTCCAAGCTGCCCATCCCAGTGCCACCCCAGCAGGGGTGCCACTCCTCCACTGCCTGGGACTGGCACTTTGGGTGCAGAGGATCAGGGCTCACCTCCCTCCAGGTGCCTGTTGATTGATAAGGCTGGACATGTTATTCCCAGCTCCAGTTTAATCAAGGAGCTTCTCCTGTGCTGCCAGGAGGCCCCTCAGGCACCCGACCCTTCCTCCTCCTCGCTGCCCAGCAGAGCAGCCGGGTGCCTCCTGCAAGGGAAAGGTAACACTGACTTTGGGAATCTGACCCAGCCACCGCCCTCGGGAAGCACCAGGAGTGGTGCCGGTGCAGTCCCCGTGTCCCTGCTGCTGCTCCAGAGGTCAGTCCCGGCACGGAGCGTGGTGGGATGTGCGTGTGGGGGCAAAGAAAGGCAATGCAGGCCTTGGGGGGACATTCAGAGCGTGTAATATTCAGCACGGGGGGCACACGGGGCAGGACACGTCCCGCAGGCAGACACAGCTTTAGCTCTTTACGGTTACACGGAAACTCTGGAACAGTTATATTATAGTTAGAAAAAATACACTGTACCCAACAAACATTATCTCACGTACAATCAATTTAAACATTTAAATTGATTATAATTTTGCTAAAATATTAACACAAGTACTGTTTGTGCTGCTAAAGTTTCAGTGTTCCCTCTAAGGAAAATATTGCTACAGTTCTACCGTACCCTGTATTAAAATCCTCGGGGTTTTTTCTTTCCCAGCAAGACCGACTCCACAAAACCACAAAGATTCCGGAATTCATTGAGGCTGATACCGCACTGGGTTGGGGTGTCCATGGTCAGGCACCTGTGAGGAGCTCGGCACAGCCAGGACCTGGAGCCAAGGCAAGGAATGTGCTTCGCCACCGGCAGTGACCTCTTGGGATGATTGGCTGCTTAATTAGTGCATTGATCTGCTGCTCATTAATTAGTGCATTGATCTGCGACTCAGCAGCAGGAATGAGCTGTGGCGATGGCGACCAGGACCTGTGACAGGGAGGGGACAGGTGGTGGCTATTGCTCCTCACGAGGTCGGAAGGCAGCGGTGGCTTTGCCGGCGTGAACTGGCAAGGCAGGACCCCGGATTGCCGGGAGAGCCGGGAGTCTCCAGGGATGGAGCTGCCACCAACAGGGCTGGGAATTCAAGTTTCAGCTCCTCTGCTCAGCCCTTAGTGACCACAGCCTGGATCAGCTGCCACACGGGCAGGGAAAGCCAGCGGGTGGCTGACAAGGACCTACTGGATTTTACACATTTCCTTCTTTTACAAGGCAGGAATTTTGCAGCTGAACCCCCAACCCGAGCCTCTTTCTTGGATGCTTTTCACTGACTCTCTTCCCACACCATTTCCAAACACAGAGCCATGAGCCCACACAGGATGGACTTTAATGGCCTGTAAAGCCTTTCCAGTTGCCTGCCTGAGTCCCTCATTCCTGGAGACTGCGGGGTGACACACGTGTCCCCACCCGGGGTTCTGCTGCAGCTGACAGATGGTGGCTGCTCCCAGAATAAAAATACAAGTCCAATATTGCTCCTAATGGCCTTGGATGTTGAGTCTGAGCCCCTCACCTTGGTCCTCACCTCTCCACAGTGAAGAGGCGTCAGTGCTGCCAATCATAAATTCCTCAGGAATTTACAAAATTCCCAATCCCCCATGAAGGAACAGAACCACAAAGTGCCATATTCCATAGCTGATCACAGGCTATTCCCAGTTAGCAACCAGCTCCTGCTGAACTGGTTTTCAGTTTCAAACAGCAACTTTTTAAATCCTCAACCAGAACCCACTGAAGTGCAGAAGCAATCTGGATACTGATCCCAACCCTGGCCTGCTGTGCCCACCCTGAGCCTCTGAACCAAGTTTTGAAACACCTGTTTGGATATTTGTTTTGTACAGCAAATATATACAAAGAAAAGTAACACAGATACCACTGATTTCCCTGTGAATTTGGCACTTTCCATGGAACCTGGACTGGAAGCTCCGCAGCGGGAGCGGACGGGGCCAACTCTCCCCACTGCCCACCCACCCTCGATGGATTCTGTGTTAGCTCTGGAAGAACGAGATAATAATTCCTCAGCTGCTGTTTCCTAAGAGGAAAAGGTGTCCTGGGCTTTCCCAGCAGAGCTCAGAGGGGGCATTTACTCCTCTTCCCCACGTGTAGGTGATGTGGTACCAACCTTCCTTCCTCCTGGCTTAGAGGGAACACTGCTTTTAGAAACCCTGGGACAGGTAAGACAAGAACCAATACCACTGTACAGAATTCACTGCACAACGAGCTAATAAAGGGACCCGGCACCAACTGGCCACGGCAAGGAAATGGGACTGGATACATTTGGGACTGGGCGGGGGTGGCACCGCCCCAGCCCCTCAGTACGCTGGCACTTGGTAACCTTTGGGGTTGGGCTCTAAGGTCTCGGTGAAGGGGGGGCTCTGGTAGGTCTCCGTGCTCTCCACGCCGCTGCCGCCGGGGTAGCCGGGGTAGGACGCGCTGGGGTCGGTGCCGAACTGCTCGGTGGCAAACAGGGACATGTCCGTGCCCAGGCGGTACCGCTGCAGCGCCCGCAGCGCCAGCACCACCTGCGGGGAGAGAGGGATGGGGTCAGAGAGGGCAGGACTGCAGCCCCACAGCACCCCGTGTCCCTCAGGGGGAGCCCCATAACCCCCCCAGGACTCCCCAGTCCCACCAGGACCCTGTGTCTCACCAGCATCACACATCACACACCCCAGGACCTCATCCTCCCAGGACCTCACATCTCACCGGGCCCTCACGTCCTCCCAGTATCCCACAGCCCCCTCAGGACTTTGCATTCCCCCAGGATCCCATGTCCCCCAGGATCCTGCATCCCCTCAGGACCCCACATCCCTCATGTCACTGCAAAGCACCAAGCCCATCGTGGCATCCCAGCAAACTGCCACCCCGCTCCATTGTATCCGAGAGCTATTCCGGCCCCAAACCCCACCCGAACACTCCAGAAGCCATTTCTGTGGGAGAGGGGGACCCCCAGAGCTCTGTCTGGGGTGGGGGGCCCTGGCTGTGCAGATCTGGCACTGCTGGCCCCAATAAACCCATCTGCTGTGGGGAGGGAAAGCTGCCGAGTGCCAGGCCAGGAAAATAGGTCAGTTCTGCCGAGACTCCTTCACCCTCTTCCAGGTTGCTGGAATTGAGGTTGCAAACGGTGGGAAATGTGGGCGGCAGAGCCGGGAGGGTCCCGAGCTCGCTCTCATTCCAGGAGGCTTCATTAACAACTCAATTAGTTTGTAAATGACTGGGCTGAGGAGGCTGAAAAATGCCTGTTGAAGGCAGGAATGACTTCCCAACCATCCTGGCCATCCTTTGGGATGTAACAGGGGACTGGTGTTCCCACTGCCCTCCCGGGGTGGGAGCAGATGCTGATGGGATGGAGAACATCCCACCCACTGCCCTTCCCTGTGGCAGTCGACACTGGGGAAGAGCTGGGATTAAAAGAGATTTATTTGGATAATCATAAAGCAGGGAGCAGTTAAACTGAGGAGGAACTGGAGCAAGGCTTGCTGCTGGAAAGCCTCGGACTGGCTTTTGCCCCAGTTCTTTTAAGGCAATATGGAATTAGTGCACATCGTGGGGTCTGTGCCCAGGAAAAGCTGCAGGAGGGATGGAGGTAACACGGAGCCATCCCTGCTTCTCCACACACAGCATGCGGAGTGGGAGCCCCCTGGGTGGCACAGCCCTCCCGAGTTCATGTGGAGTCCAGGTGGGCCCCAGGGTTTCACACAGCCCTGGCTGAAGTCCTTCTGCCCATGTGGAGCCAAAAATGGGAGCAAAGGGGGTTTCTACAAGCCCCTTCTCCGGGTGGACAGCAGAGGGGCCAATCTGGCTTGTCCCAGGAGGGAGCTGATGAACCTGAGAGCTCCCAAAATCCCCCAGCCATCCCACAAAGCAGCTCAGTGCAGAGATCTGCTCCTGGGGACTCCCTGCCTCCAACGAGCCACCCTGGGGCTCTATTGAGGTCCTGAAATCAGGGCAGCTCATGGCTGGTGACATGTTTTCAATGGGAACAAAACTTCCCAGCCCCAGGAGAAAGGGAAGCCTGGAATTCCCCAGCGAGAGGGGACTGAGCCGATGCTTCCTGGGTAAGCAACCACCAGTTCCACGTGTGGAGGGCCCGCAGGCTTCCCCAGTACAGCCCCTCACTGCCCACCAGGATTCACTTCCCCAAATCCCAGACTCCCCCTCCAGCTCAGCTCTGACCCCGGGCACGTTTCATCGCTGCTCTCCCCCCTCAGCTCCGGGGCTGCGCTCACCCAGATGATGATGGAGAAGAAGGAGAAGGTGATCGCTGCCCGCGCGGCGTCGGCGCCCTGCGAGAACCCCCTGGTCAGTGTCGTCCTCTGCCACTGGTTTGCCAGGAAGCAGAAGGCTACAAACCACAGGAAGGCCAGGAAACCTGCAGGAGAACAGAGCTGGTCAGTGCAGCCCCTGCCCAGCACCTCCCCGGCTGCAGGACCCCCTTTGCACAAACCACCCAGGTTTCCAATAGGAACAGGAATTTTGGGACACACTGAGCTTTTTGGAGAGGCTCCAAAAAGGAGCTCCAAAAGGAGCTTTTTAAAAGAGGCTGATACAAAAACAGAGATGGAAGGAAACTTGTGGGGTCATCTCAGTGTGTTGCCTGTCTGAAGCTCAGCTCAGCTACTCCTCAACTTGATCTCAAAGACCCCCAGGGACAGCACATCCTCCCTGGACATGTTGGAGAGGGACTTTCCACATGGGCATTAGATAATAGGACAAGGAGGAATGGCCTTAAGGTGAAGGAGGGTGGATTTACATTGGATATTGGGAAGAAATTCTTCCCTGTGAGGGTGGTGAGGCCCTGGCACAGGGTGCCCAGAGAAGCTGTGGCTGCCCCTGGATCCCTGGAAGCGTCCAAGGCCAGGTTGGATGGGGCTTGGAGCACCCTGGGATAGTGGAAGTGTCCCTGCCCATGGCAGGGGGTGGCACTGGATGGAGTTGAATGCCCCTTCTAACCCAAACCATTCTGTAATTCCATGCTTCCATGACATATGAGAGCTCTGCTCATCCCTGCAGAGAATCCCTCTGGGCCTGTGGAACTGAGCAGAAACACGCTGGTGATTATTCCTGCCTGGAAGCAAAGCTGGCTGAGCAAGATACGGCTGCAGCTGCCCTAATTCCATCCCCAGCCACCAGCACTGCCCGGTGCCAAGGAGCTCAGGGAACAGTCAAGGAAAAGCCAGGAGCACACAGGGTCAGCAGCAGGGATGTTTTCCAGCCCTGAGAAGGGGAGCTGCACAACCTGGACCCTCCCATGGTGCTGTTTTAAGGGTCTCCATCATTCCTGATGTCTCAGATTCCAGGTGTCAGTGCACACATGGATGTCAGGAATGTTGAGCTGCCCAGCAGCTTCCCAATGATCATCAGCCAGGCTGCTAATCCCTGTCTGAGTGCAGGGAGAGAAGAACTTTCCTTTATTCCCATTTATTCCCCTTTATCTCGCCAGTTGTCCCTAAATACGCTAAAAAATGCACATGAGCAACCCCACCCAGTGCTGGAGGTACAGGGCTCAAGCCCTTGAATTCCAAATTTGCTCCTAATTGCAGTTTAAGACACATTCCCTGTCTCCTCCTGCACGGCTGGGCCTGGGAATTCCCAACCATTGGGCCTGGCCATGAGGCTGCCCTTGCAGGAAGGATCAGTCAGGCTTTCCTTTTCCAAATTACAGACACTTCACCAAATACAGCCAATCCTGTCACCAAACCCACCCAAATCTCTGCATAAGCATTTTCACTTCCCTTTAGGACAATGACTTGTTGCCAGCATTAAATGAGACCTCTGGGGTTTACTCCTTAAAGGTCACCCTTTAAGGACAGGGATCTTTTCTGTTCCCCTACTGTTACAAGGGGCTTTACCAGCAGCTGTTCCCCGTTATGGGAAGCAGATCCAAGCCCTACATTTGGACCTCAACCACTGCTCAGAATCCCACTGGGGGTGGTTTGGAAGTGGAAATCCCAGAAGTGAAACAAGAGCAGCTCCCAAAGGTTAATTCACACCGTGGGAGCAGCAGGATGTTCAGGGACAAGCTCTGGGACACAGGGCTGGCACAAGGGACATGGGGCTGGCACTGGTTATACTCAGGGACAAGCTCAGGGGCACAGAGCTGGCACAAGGGACGTGGGGCTGGCACTGGTTTGTGGAGGGTGAACCTGTTCCTGTGTGTAACACTCAATCCCAGTGCAGCTCGTCCTCCCTGGCAGGACACTGCCACTGAGCCCCCGCTGCCACTCTGCCCCCAGTGCCACCCCAGCCCTGGTGGCACCCACGGGATGTCAGGAGTTAAAATGACATCATGCACAGCCCGGACCCAGCACGGCTGCGCTGGGTACTGCAGCTGCCAAATCCCTCTGCACCACTGAGCTCTGTGAGGCACTGACCCTCCTCATCCTGAAACCATCAGCATCTCCAGCCAGGAACGGCTGGGATCGCCTCTGCTGCCACCCGTGTGCACTTCCAGGAGGCTTTGTGATGCAGAGAGAAGTGTTTCCCCGTCAGACCAGCTCTGCCTGGGTCTCTGGGCAGCAGAGCAGGATTCCCTCCAGTGCCAAGGGCAAGGCAGGTATCACTGCCAGTGGAGGAGACGGGGTCAGGCATGGAGAGCACCTCCAGAAACACAAGCCAGGTGTGGTTGGATGGTCGGAGAACTGACACGGATTTTAAAAGCCCTCAGAGAGGGCTGAGCTGGCAGTGACGTGGTGAGGCTGATCTGCCAGCCCCAGCTCCAGCTGGATCAGGCACGGCAGCAGCTCCACTCCCTCCGGCACTCGGGGGAAAAGGAGAGCGCCAGGAAGCACCGCAGGAGCCAGGAGATAATGATCATTTAAGGATCTGCAGACAACAGAGTGCAAACACCAGGGAAGATGTGTTACCACCCTAATCACAGCCTGGTCTCCAGCAAACGCCTGTCTACAGGAACAGCTGGAAGAGCAGCTGGAAGAGAAGGTTGTAAATGCTGTTTTCAGTGTGGTGGCCCTGCCTGAACCCCCACCTGTGCCCCAGTGTTACCACACAGTTACGTCCCAGAGGCATTTTAGGAAGAAATTCTTCCCTGTGAGGGTGGGGAGGCCCTGGCACAGGCTGCCCAGAGAAGCTGTGGCTGCCCCTGGATCCCTGGAAGAGTTTAACACAGCTTGGAGCATCCTGGTCTAAGGGAAGGTGGAACTGAATGGGCTTTAATGTCCCTTCCAACCCAAACTATTCCAGGATCTGATGATTCTCTCATTTCTCCTCTCCGTGGATCCATCACAGGGACAAAGGAGAAAGGAGGCAGAGTTTGAGAGCAGTGCCAGCTCCCACGTGCCTGGCAGGGAGCAGAGGGCTCTCAGGATGTGAGGCAGGGAGCAGGATCACAGCCTGGCTCTGTGACACGCAGCAGCAGCCAGAAGATGGATGTGCTGTCCCCCTTCTGCTTGAATCCAAGGATTTCAGGCACTGAGCCCCACGGAAGGGGCTGTAAATTTTATCTAACAAGGGCTGGATGCCGGTGCTCCAGGACCATGGAAATGAGCTTTGCAGCAAGGAGAGAACAGCCTGAACAGGCAAGGCAGGGAGGTGATGATGGATGTTTTCTTTTGGGACAGAGAGCCATTGGCGATGCTTGTGCTGGATAAATCACCTTCAGACTTTGCTAACAGAGCCTGGGAATGCAGAACAGCAGCTGCAAACGGAGCCAGGCAGCTCCCACTGCCGAGCAGAGGATGTTCCCTCCCAGCCTGGAGCATCCTGCCTGCTCCTGTCTGCATGGATGAGCCTCAGGTCGAGGGCTCAAGAGGGCACAGCAGCTCCGTGGGCAGCCCCGGCCCCAGCTGCACAGAAGCTGCTTCTGCTCTGCTCCAAACTTGTGCACAAAGTGAAACCAGACCCGAGGCAGCTGATGAAACCACCTTTGCTTTTCTTGAGACGTGTGGAGATGTGGGACCTCAGCAAACCCATCTCAGCGAACAGCTCCAGCCACAGAGTGGGACACACCACTGTCCCCAGCCACCACATCTGGCTTCCTTAGTGCTCACTGAGCCCATGGCCGGATGGGACAACTCCATTGCCACCCCTGTTGTCCCCAACCAAGGCACACGAGTCATGTCAGGCCATGGGGGGAGCGGGGAAGACTCGGGAGGGGAGGGGTAGGGCACAGCAATGACCCCAAGGAGCCAGACCCGAGCAGAGCAGAGCAGGGGTACCTGAAAAGCCGAGGTCCAGCAGCACAGCCCGTTTGCGGTCCTTGACGCTGCTGATCTGCTGGAAGTACAGGTCCACCACGAAGAAGAAGATGCAGCCGAAGAAGGCGATGACACCCACGGCGATGCCGTAGCTGCAGGCACTCTCATTCTCGTTGAAGATGCAGAGCAGCTCGGGGTGCTGGCTGTCCTTGTTCACGTAGCACTCGTTCACGATGGAGCCGAACACCACGATGGAGAAGATCTGCAGGAGGAAGGAGAGAACACAACTTGCTGCTGTTTGCATTTAACTCTGTTTTCCAACAGCAGCGTTACTGGATTCAATCCCGTCCTCGACTCCATGGCAACGTGGCATTTGTGAGACACATCCCGGCTCTTGTCTGGTTGGTGGCTCCAACCAGTACCTGGGTGTTCCTCCTCTGTGAGGTGGAACCTCCTCCTGCCTTCCAGTGCCTTGCTGTGCAGAGTCTTTTAAGGATCTTACTCTCCAGACAGGCTGGGGAGGGAAAAAATAAACAGGTGGGGCAGGTCCCTGCAGAGTCTTTGTGCTTGTGCTGCTCTCTGCTGTCAGGCTGTGCCCCACAAACCCCCTCGTGACCCTGTGGAGAGAGGAGGAAGGAAGGTCCTGGGCATAACTGAGCGGCTGAGCCAGGGAAGGGCTGGATTGCTGGTGGAGGGGACACGGGACATGCGTGGGGACATGGGAACAGCCCACCTGGGCACAGGAGCACAGGCTGCCCTGCGAGCAACAGGATGATTTTTCAGCTGGTTTAGCAGGGGCTGAAGGAGGCAGCTCCTGCATCCATTATCCAGTGACCAGGCTTGGGCCCAAGAGGGACAGGAGGGCAGGGGCTGCTGGGGCTGCCCAGGTCCCCACGCTGGCACCGGAGGGTGTCACATCCCTGCAGGCAGGGAAGGAGCTGGATGGCAGCGGCTGCCTCAGTTGATACCACTCACCCTGGGCATACCCAAGGAATTCCCTTATCTCCCGGCACCAGAGGCAGAAGGGGAAGCTGTGGGACTGGCTGCAGCACAATCCTCTCTGGATTCCGCTCCGGGAGAGCCCGGGGAGAGGCCGTGAGCAGGGAGGGGAGCAGGGCGTGCAGGCACATCTCCCTCACACTGGGAGCCTCTGATCTCATCCCTGGCTGCCAGCACCGGCTCCCGCATCCCTGCACGCATCCCTGCTGGCTCCCGGGACACAGCTGGAGGCCAGGGATGCAGCAGCAGAGATAAGAGGCTCCTCCAGCTCTGCTGGGAGCAGCTGGGGATGGGAACAGGGCACGACTGGCTCCCGCTGCACCTGCAGGAACAGCACGACACAAGGGGCACGAGACAGGGACAGGTGACACGGAAGCAGCAGCCCGGGAGCCACAGGATGAAGCACAGCTGGTGGCTCTCACAGTCACCTGTGTCACCTCCTGCAGCTCCCAGGGAAGCTGTGTCACAGAGCAGGGGAAACACAAAACCTACGGTGGGCAAACCACCCCCAAGGTTCCACCACTCTTTCACACAACACTGGGACAGACCTTCTCCTCTTCCTCCTCTTGGAATTTAACCATGGCCCAGGGTCCTGTCCCGCATCCATCCCTGGCTCAGGTCAGCCATGAGCACCAGCCATGAGCTCAGTGGCCACCCAAGTCACCCCGAGGCACCTGCACCCTGTTCCTCACTGATGCTGCACTTCGGGAGCACTTGGGACAGCACAGCATCACCATCACCATCATCACCATCATGCTCACAAGAAGAGGGGCTGCGTGTAAGGAAGAAACAACAACAAACAGCACTGATAGTTTTCCCAGAGCTTTGGCAGCAGCTGTAATATCAGCAGTTGTAAAAAATCTCTTCATAAATAATGCAAAATTGTTATTTACCATCAGAAATAGCAGCAGCATTTGTAAAACAGGCCCTGGAAGAAATAATGTGATTCTGGAAAACATGAATAATTGAGAACCTCTGATTCCACGCGATTACTTCTCTGGCAGGCCAGCAAACTTGTACTCAGCTTCTCTGAGAAGATCCACTCAGTTCTCCCAGGATTAACAACCTTCTCCATGCTTTTGGGAGCCTGCTGGGAACCCAGAGCTTTTGTGGGTGAGGGAGAATTCCCATAAATACAATTAAGGCCGTCACAGCACAGGTGTGTGGCTCCTGCACCCGCTTTGCACACCTTGGGCTGTCGATGTCGATGCTTTTTTTAAAAAAAAGGATGTTTTATCAATTAACACCACGAGACCCTCACAGCCACGTTTCAATGTACAAAACATGGGACACGCAGCTTTTCCTTGGGAGGTCAAAGTAGCAAGGAATTCCATGTGCACATCATTTGACAGATGAGCTCAAAACATCAGCACTGGCTGGAATATTCCTGTCAAAACATGCCTTTCCATGGGTTTTCTCTCCCTCGTCCCAGGATTGTAATGTTATGGTTTTTCTTAAAAAACCCACTGGTGCTGGTGAAGCATTTTAATGAGACTAGATTTGGTGCTGTCTTTCTAAATATAGATGAAAAAGTGCTTTTATTTTAAGAAAACGTGGGTAGATGAAATAAATGTGGGCAGGGAAATAAACCCCCCGTGTTTTTCAAAGTTCATGCAAAACAAGTGCATTTTCCCAATCACCTCCACAAACCACAGCGGCTCGAACCCCCCACCAGCTCATCAGAGACTTGAAAGAGAAAACACAAGGTCAGATTTTCCACTGTGAGCGAGATTTTATGGGCCTGAGCAGTATCTCGGAGGATTTGCAAAGGAGCCTCCACAGGACATTTCATTTTCCAGCTGAACAACCCAACGCAACCAGCAACAAATTCTGCTCTTCCTGGATGAACTGGTGCAAGACCCAGTAAGAAAACTGGATTCTCCCCAGCCAGCCCAGTGAGAAATTGCATCCCCCATCCTTGCATCCTGCTAAAGCTTCCACAGGGATGTGCTGGCAGCTCGGGGGCTCCTGGTGTGGGGGTTCCTGAGTGCTGCGAGCTCCCAGCTTCAGCAGCTCCAGCAGCACAGACCATTAGTGCTGCTCTGCCTTCGGCTGCGGGGGGAATGGGAAGGAGGAAAGCTCTCCTCTCCCACTCTTTCCATTTAGAGCTGCACTTCAGCCACACAAAGGAGCCTCAGTCACACCCTGGAGGGAGCATGACACCGGGCAGGAGCCCTCAGACCCATGGGGACACGGACGGGCTGCTCTTGCAAAGGGAGCTGGGTTCCACCAAACCAGGGAGAAACTGGGACCTCTCTGGTTAATGAAAGCCAGCAGCCCAGTTCCCCCAGTTTAAAGTGTGCTTCTGAGCAAGAGGAGACACCTCTCCAGGCCAGGCAGCATTTCTGTGACACAGGACAACGGGACAGGACAATGGGACAGGTCTTCTCTGCTCAGAGAGTGGGGAGGCCCTGGCACAGGGTGCCCAGAGAAGCTGCAGCTGCCCCTGGATCCCTGAAAGTGTCCAAGGCCAGGTTGGACAGGGCTTGGAGCACCCTGGGATAGTGGAAGGTGTCCCTGCCCATGGCAGGAGGTGGGAATGGATGGGCTTTAAGGTTCCTTCCAACCCAAACCATTCTGGGATTCTGTGATTCTGCTGGACCCATCAGGCCCACGCGGGAGCCCAGAGCACTGGGACACTGGCGTGCCCACGATGGAGACACCTTTCAGGTGTGGATAAAGCTGGGAGCTGTGTCTGCCCTCTCTCCACCACATTTTTGCCATCTGGAGGATGCTGGCTGGACAGGCTGCCTGCCTTGCTTCTGGAATTCCACTCTGCAGATCCCTGTTCCCTCCTGGAGCTCCAGCAGGCTGGACCCCAGCACACACACATTTTTCCTCCCCATTTCTTTCAGCAGCCCATCACCTGAAATGTGCTTCAGGAGACCTCGCAGCCTGAGCAGAGCCAGGCAAGGAAAACAAAAAGCAAATAACACTGGAGAGCATGAGCTGAGAGCTTTGGTGTGAGCTGTCAGCCATTTTAAGGTGAGATGTTTCCACTGCTGAGGCGCAGTACTTGGATTTGGGACCTATAAAAAAACGTCACCAGAAGGTGTGGGGTTGTAGGAGACTGCAGAACCTGGCTTTGGTTACATGCACAAGCAACCATTAATGTCAGCATCGAGGAAATGCAACACACGAGGAGAAATAATCCAGAGCTCATTTCCTCTGCTGTGGCTCCTGATCAACAGTGCTGGGCACAAACCACACGTGCAGAGAGCCAGCGCCAAGCTCTGGGTGATCCCTCACTCCCTCCAGGGAGCCAAACGCCTCGCGCTCAGCTCCCTCCTCTCCTCGAGCCCAGCAAGGGAAGGATGGACCATCAAACGAGAAGGGAAAACAATTAAGGTCAAATTAGCACAGGCCAAATCCTGCTTAGCATCGAGTATTTCCCTAAGCCCCACTAAGCCCCTGTGCTGTGTCGGGCACGGGCCTGGAGCAGATTCCCCGCTCAGGGATGAGTGGGACCCTTGGCACAGGGCCAGGCTCCCTCAATGCCCACCCAGCCCAGATGTTGGGGAATCAGGTCCTGAGTCCCTCTCCAGTTTATCTTTACAGCTGTCAGTCACAGGGAAGTTTCCAGCACTGATCTGCACAATTTATTGGATGGTGTGAAGACCAAAGCTCTGCTTTAAGCATCGCCAGGTCTCCCACAGGACTATGGAGACCACGAAGGGAAGAGCTGGTGTGGTTTCTGGCACACAGAGAGGTGGTCTGATGCTGGCTGTAATGGATTTAGGGCCATGTCCCCCAGGCTAATCAGCTTGAGAGGATGTGTATTGATGACCACATGACTGATTTTTCCTGAATTACTTTTTCTGATGTGGTAAGAGCTGCTGGCTGAGACACAGCGTCCATTCAAGGTTCCCAATCTCGTCCTGCAATCTGAGCACATGGCACACCAGCAGTGCTTGAAACCAGAGATGACAGGAGCATGACAATTTAGAACCATTTTAAGCTCAGATGCAGCGAAGCTTCCCTGTAATTCCATTAGCAAAATGTTAAATTTAAGTTCTGCCTTTAATCCATAGCCTGCAGAAAGAGAAAATTAAGACATAAATCTGATGACCCTTCTGAAAAGTGGTCAGGACCAAAGCTGGAAGCAGCTCAGATGATGCTAATGACTCTGAGCATTGCTGTGGGCTCCTGAAGTGCCAGAGCAGCCTTGGAGCTCTTCCTTAAGAGCCCCAAGTGCTCAGGGGTCAGTGAACGCCCTGAAGAGCCATCCAGAGCCTATTCCTTGCACTTCTCCTGCTGAGCTCCAGGGAGGCAGAGGGATGGGGTGCACTGACAGGACCTGGCACCGCGCTTTTGCTGCTGCTCTGCATGAAATCACAGGAATAGCTGAAAAAGTTTACCAGAATATTTTCCAAAACTGCTTTTAAAAGCCAAACCTAAGCCTATGTTAAATGAACAATTGCCCTGCAAAGCTGAGTGGCCACTTGAAAGTCTGGCTGGCACAGGCAGTCACAGAGAAAGGAACTCATGATTCTGCAGGCGTCCGTCATGAATATCGACTCTGTTTGGCTGTGCAAAAAATGTCTCAAAAGGAAACCACAAGAGCGATCACATCTTCATCTGACAAACTGCATCAGACAGAGGGGGAAGAGATGAATGAGGAACTGATAAATGGTTCTTTCCAGCTTTTGATTTTACAGCTCAAGCCAGGAGCAGTTTTTTTCCCCCCTCAGATACTCAGAATTACTCTGTCAAGGGGAGGTTGTTGTGGGAGGCAGAACCAGGAATCCCCTTTAGCCACCGCTGACATTTGGGGATTTCTGTGCTGGTCACCATTCACCTGCCAGTCCCTTACTGCCAGCACAAGGTCCCTGAGGCAGCCACTGGAGTCACAAAAGGGAACTGAACCTTTCTTTGGTGGTGGCTCCCTGGGAAGCCCCAGCACTGGCAATCAGCCAGATTAGCACGAGTCACTCACCTCAGGCACCTGGGGCTGGCCCCAAATCCCTGTGGGATTTCTCCATCACCCCCACCTAAACCAGCCCATCCCAGGCAGCTCCCTCCTTTTCCCAAGGGAACCTGACATCACACACAGCAAGGGTCACATCTCCAGTGTGGGATCCAGCTGCTCAGGTTAACCACGGTTACAAAGATGCGTCACAGAGGCACAGGAAGGAAAACCACGTGAAGAAAGTCCACCTCAAAGCCTGATCTCAGCCCCACCCCACGCCTCAGCTCAGGGCTTGCTGAATAACCACCCATGTCTGTTTTGTGCCGGCACGGGCAGCTCATCTCCCCTGGGAGATCTTCCCTTCCGTGCAGGGAAGCCTGGGAAGGTTCTGTTTGCTTTGGGAATCAGGGAATGGCATGGTGGGCATTTGTCCGAGCTCCTGCCCGGCCACCAGCACGGACGTCACCACGTGCCACAGCACTGCCACACTCACCCAGGACAGCAGCAGGAAAGGCAGCAGAGACCTCAGCAAAGCCTTTGGCTGCCTCCTCCTTCCAAGCTCTCCATCCCGGCACGGGTCTGGTCTGGCAAGAGCAGCAAAGCAACAGCTCAGGAGGAACCCAGGCACAAGGGCCAGCAGTGGGAAGGGAATGCACTCACACCTCACTCTGACTGCAGTCCCAGCTCACACTGCAAAGGAGCCATAAATGCTGAACTGGTTTAAGACACGGGTAACTGGACTGCAACAGCCAAGCCGGGGCTCTGAATCCCCAGGCTGAGGCAGTGATGAACCCTGACAGATCTACCAGCAAATGTGAGACCTGGGAAAAGGGTTCCAAAGGGAGCTCCCACGTGAGCTTCCACAGCCCAACCTCCAGCTCACTGAAAAGAGCAAAAACCTCCCGTTTTGCTCAGTGGGCTTTGGAGCCAACTTTAAATGTTGCAAACATTTATGAGATAGCACCACGCTCATCCCACATCTGTCCACACTGGTGGCCCCTGCACTTGTTTGGAGTTAAGTTGCTGCATTTCTGTACTTGTAAGCACTCGCTTGTCACTGATTCCCTGTGAACACAGAGCCATGAAATGAGGGACTTTGCCACTGAATAAACCAGTGGACAGGAATATTTGCTAAGCTGGGACTTTTATTTTGTATCTATATTCCATATTCTGGTCCTGCTTCCCAGAAGTGCCCAATCCCCTTCAGTGAATATGGATGGGGAGCCCTCTGGGTGCAAGATGACAACACCGCCATCAGTGGGTCAGATTTAACTAACTGTACCCAAACCCAACACCACTGCCTGCAGTTTGCCATTGCCACTCAAGGAGGATCCAGACCAAGTTTTCTTCTAGGAAACAACTGCTGCCCTGCGCCTGAACCCTGCCCAAAATGCCCCATCCACACCAAGGTGGATGCCCCAGATCCATCCCCAGCCCCCGTTCTTCCCCAGCAATGGAGTCGTGGGCCTTCTCCAAGCCCTGGGAAGGACACCAGCTCCCATCCAGCCACACACTGCAGCATGTGGTTTAACTTTGAGCATGTGATTGCAGCTGGAATTGCTCATGTGCTGCATACTGTGCTGCTCAGGGCCTCGGCCAGGGCATCCCAGCCCGGAGAGCCCCACGGACACACCGGCTGTGCCAGCTGGAAGGAGGGCAGCCGGGGGGCTGCACCTCCTCATCACAGCTTTCCTGTGCTCCCTGCCTCATTGAGCACTGCCAGAGGTGACACAGAGCCAGCACAGGTGTGACATGGGCGAGGACAAGCCCCGGGCCCAGCTCGGCTCATCCACAGCCTCCAGCCAAGCACCAGAACCAAGTGAGAGCCAGGCAGACCCTTCCCACTGGGGGCTTTTGGGAATCACCTGGCATTCCCGACTTCCCACGGCCCTGCACACCTGCAGATCTCAGCAAAAAGTCAGGCTGGGGGAGGCAAATTAGGGGCTGCCCTTAGCCCTGGGCATCCGGGCACCACGGCCCCAGGAGCACCCCGGCACAGCTCCCTGTGCTGCCTGGTCACGGAACACCAAAGCCTTCCCTGAGCGGCCGCACAGCCCATTCCACCTCCTGCTCCACGGTGGGAATTCACAGATGGGAAACGTCCAACAAACATGACATCCTTTCAGCAGCACGGGGGAGCTGGGCAGGGCTGGCTCCCGGATTTCTGTCACACACACGCATGCACGGAGCGTGGAAGGCAGGAAAATGTCCTCTGCCTCCTGCTCCAAACCCCATCCTCCAGCACCGAGCAGGAGAGGGGCAGCGGCGCATCCCCCCGCCGCTCCCTGCCCCATTCCCGAGGAAACTCCGTGCCGGCTCCCCCGGGAGCCAGCACGGCCCGCGGGG
>VZRV01005586.1:188945-213357 GCA_013398115.1 Falcunculus frontatus | reverse complement strand
TTTGAGGAGAGCACCCTCCATTGCAAAAAAAAAAAAAAAAAAAAAAAGATTTACAGAGCTGCCACTCTTGATTTCACATTTTGCTCTTTCTTTACCTTTTTAATTTGCTGATAGCATCTGAGCTAAATCCCTTATTTTCCTGCCTCACTTTCAGCCTTTTTTTCCCCATCCTTAAGCAAAGAGCCTCTTCCTTCATACAAAATGATCCCTTTCCCTTGGTTTAAAATGATTGCTGATATCCTTCCATAAATTTCCCCCCTTTACCTATAAGATCAGATAAGGCATGATTAGGTTATTGTTGATGTGATTGCAGTGATTTTAATTGAACAGACACTTTCACTGACTTGCCAGGATCCGCGGGCACCGGAGGCTGCTATTAATAGCCTATTGACTGAGCTTACAGACTCCATTTTCTGATGCAGGGCTGGGGAAGGGTTTGCTTCCATTAGGTGGCATTCACAGGAAATGGAGGCCTGCGTGCACCCAAAAAGCCAACAAAAACCCCAGGGTCTGGTATTTTATTTAAGAGAAAAGAGTGAGGATTTCTCCCTTTTTTTCTTCTGATTCAAGGGCAGAGGTAACAGTATCTCTGAAAGAGGAGTTGTTCTGTTTTAAAAAAAAATAAATAATCAGTATTTGTGGCCTCCGAATAGAAAGCTATCCCTTCGCTGGGGTTCGATCAGGGAAAATCAGGCTATTTCTGGCACTGAACAGGGAAGGTATTGTGCAGAGCTAGATAATACCCTGGGTTTTTCAACACCAGCTCTGGGTAACTGAATACACCCCGTGAAAGGAGGGAAACTGTTTGCTAAATAAAGGATCTCATTTGTCTTCACGTTACGTGTGATGCCAAGCTCTGGGGGGGTCTCACACGTGATGAGCAGCTGGTTGTGTGTGTGGACATGGCTGATGGCAAGAAGGTGCTGATTCTCATTCATCTGCCATGGGAGAGCCATGGGTCTACTCTGTGCCTCAGTTTCCCCATCCAGAAGGGAGGGAATAGGCTGCTGGTGGGGGAAAGGCTGTGGGATGTGCTGATTGACCTCCTGCCCGAGAAGAGCCCATTATTAAGGCAATGCACAAATGCACCATTCCCTGCTGTGTCTCCATTTCCAGCAGTAAATGAGCACTCTCTGATGACTCCTCCTTGTTCCCTGGGAAGGGGGAGTTCGATGTGCGTGCTGGAAAGGGTTAACCTGGCTCCATCCCTGGAAGTGTTCAAGGCCAAGTTGGATGGGATTTGGAGCAACCTGGTCTGGTAGAAGGTGCCCCTGTCCATGGCAGGGGGGTTGGAATGAGATGACCTTTGAGGTCTTTTCCAACCCAAACCATTTTTTGGTTCTAAAAACCTACAAGCTCCTGCTCCACCCCCTCACTAAATCCAGTGTCAGGAGGATGCTCAGGTGCAGAGACTTGATTCTGGATTTTTCCATCACAGTGAGAGCTTACAGCTTCCCAGCAGAGATGGGCCATCCACCTCCTCGACCTGGCACCCCCTCTGAGGAGGGGAAGTCTTGCCCCTGGCTTTAGGATTTTGCCCGTAATCCTCTGGAGCAAGCTGCAAAGTCATTGCAGCACTCAGCTGTTATGAAACAGGCTGTCACCATTAATTCCTTGTGCTGGCTGGGAATAGGGCTGGAGTGTGGGAGATGGAGCAGAGCAGCCCCCGGGCATGGTGTGGGCAGGGCAGGTTTGGATGTGATGCTGTGCTCTCTTTCTTGGGGAGGCTCATCACTGGAGCATTTGGTACCTGCCACTGGGAAGTGCTTGCCTCTGACCGGTGATCGATAATGGGCCAGAAGAAGCTGTGGTTGCAGAGAACAGAGGGATGAAAGGATGGATGGATGGATGGATGGATGGATGGGTGGGAGCAGGGTATCACAGCTCTGACCTTGCATAGCAGTAGACCATTAAATCATCTGCAAATGACCTAAATTCCTTTCTCTACCTGAAAACCCCCTTGTATCTGAGGCCAAGAGCTGATGGCTGCAGCCCATTAACCTCTTGCTTTGGCCAAGCTCCCCTGACTGCCCCAGCACACAGAATGGTCAGCAAGGGTCAGCTTGTCCTGCCCCATCTCCACCTTGGCAGGATCCCAGCTCAGACTGGGAGCATGACCTCCATGCTGGAGGGAAATCCAGCTCTCCCTGGTGCTGTGACGTCAAAGGGCTCCAACCCAAAGGAGAAGGCACTTCAGGAGTGCCACTGTGATTTTACCAGGGAATGTGCTTTATCACAGGGCAGAAAGATTTACTGGAGCTAATGTTCCCCAGCATGATTTCCTGCATTACAATGTTGGCTGAGATTTTGGCCATTTGGCAACAACAGTTGGTCTGGCTGCAGCTCACAGTAGCTTTTCCCGTGAATTTGCACACTCTGTGGCAAAAATCAATCACGTTTCTATTCTGCTCGTAGCAACCATCTCTCATTTCATTTTCTTTTAACCCATTCCACTCCTACACCCCTGATAGTTTTGGGCTCACTCATGTAGCAATGCCCTTTCCCACTAACCAGCTGCTTCACAGGTCTGAGTCATGGATTAAAATCACAGAATCAGAGAATCGTTTCGGTTGGAAAAGCCCTCTGAGATCATCGAGTCCAACCATTAACCCAGCACTGCCAAGCCCACCACTAGACCATGTCCCTTCGTGTGCATCTCTGTGGAACCATGGGAAATAAAACAAAATAAATCTCATAAACAGACCTTCTTCAATAACTCCATTAAGATTAGGAAATGGGATAGGTATATAAATATCCTCTCAGAGGCATTTAGTGTGACAAGAAGCAGCTTCCCATGTTTCTGTACAGGATTTCCCAGCAGCAGTGCAGGACCATGGTGTTTCATGGGGCTCCCATCCAGCCCCACTCACAAATTCACTTCATGGCTCTTCTTCCAGCCTCTCTTGCATCCTGGTGAGGAACATGTTGAGAACAACATCTCCTTTCCCCTGTATTTATTAGTAAATAGACTACAGCTCTCACTGAATTTAGGGAATTTCGCCTTTAATGTTTGCAATGTGACCCTGTGTGAGCTTGGGAAGTGCCCTGCAGGGTGAGAGGCCATCACCAGTGCTGTGGGCTTGGGTTTCTCACTGGTTCTTGCCTCTGTGTTGGCCAGATGGGGAAGGGGTCCTTCAAATACGCCTGGGTGCTGGACAAGCTGAAGGCCGAGCGCGAGCGTGGCATCACCATTGACATCTCTCTGTGGAAATTTGAGACCACCAAGTACTACATCACCATCATTGACGCCCCTGGCCACAGGGACTTCATCAAGAACATGATCACTGGGACCTCCCAGGTGAGAAATGGGGCCCAGGAGGTGGGGGGCTGCTGGAGAGGGGAAGCTGATGCTTGTTCACAAGCCCAGGGTTACATAGATGCTGTTAGAGTCCTTTTGGAGGTGGGGAGTTGGGAGAGCAGACATCGAGGAGTGTTCAGCAGGGTCCACCCAAGAGACTGGGTGGCACCAGGGGACCCAGCACGCCATGGTCCTGCACCTCCCTGAGTGTCTGGAAGAAAGGGTGTCTTTGGGCACAAAGAGGTGGTTTCTCCACCCCATTTCCACCCATGTGAGAAGGTGGGATGAATGTGGCCTGCCTGGGAGCTGGGATGCTGTGAGCTACAGGCCTTTGTGTGAGGGTATCTCCACATTATTTTAGTCTCAGCCAAATGAGATATACAGGAAACTTCCAACAGTCCACTAGGTCTTATTAGATAAAGGAGGCTCCACAGATCTTTTCTCCTTCCTTTTCCTCAAAACAGCTGTCTTTGTCCCAGATCATATTGCCAGACCCAATGGTCTACCCTTCCTGAATAGGGTGGTTTCCCCTCATTGCACTGTGGGACATTCCTGCATCTCCCTGTGACTGATGGGTGCTGGGTGAACCCCACTACACGCCCAGTGAGATTTCCATTGAGGTGCCAGCTGGGCTGGGCATAGCTTTCTGCCAAACCCAGGCAGCTTCTGCTGTGTGTTCTGGGTACAAAAGTAATCTGGGGAACAGTTTCCACGGCTGGAGTCACACCCATCACCCAGGGAGGTTTTTTGCAAGACTTCAGGGGGGTTTGAAATAAAACCTTGTCTGTAGATGATCAAGAGGAGGTCCTGATCAGAGTCCTGCATCCAGGAGGGATCCACCCTGGTTTCCCACCCACAATGCAGAACTCTGTGGGGTTGGCAAGTCTGAAATAGCACAGCTGGGTCAGTTTTGAGGTGGATCAGCAGGGTTATGGGTAGCAGCTGGCAGGGAGTCATCTGGGACTCCCTTAAAGCCCTTACTGGTGTCACCAGGGCCGTGCTCTCTGGGGACAGCAGCAGTTCATTTGCTCTCTGCCCCCAGGCTGACTGTGCTGTCCTGATCGTCGCTGCCGGTGTGGGTGAATTTGAAGCCGGCATCTCCAAGAACGGGCAGACCCGTGAGCACGCCCTGCTGGCCTACACCCTGGGGGTGAAGCAGCTCATCGTGGGCATCAACAAGATGGATTCCACAGAGCCCCCCTACAGCGAGAAACGCTACGACGAAATAGTCAAGGAGGTCAGCGCCTACATCAAGAAGATCGGCTACAACCCGGCCACGGTTCCCTTCGTGCCCATCTCGGGCTGGCATGGAGACAACATGCTGGAGCCCTCTCCCAATGTAAGTGTGCCTTGTGTTAGACTTCTCCCCCCACCCCAGGGATCCTGACCCGGGCTGAAGATGAACTCCGTGCTCTGCAAACATTTCCTGCACCCGTTGTGCACAAAGGCCCGTGCTGGCAGCACAGATGATGTGTCGTGGAGCTCTGCTTGGCCCCGGGCAGGATGAATGGGCTCAGTGTTCATGGGTGCTGTGCCCTGACCAGGCACCCCAGCAGCTAAACATGAGCATCTTCAGGAGATGATCTGTCTGGCTTTGCTTCTGGGCCAGGATTTGAGGTTTTTTGCCTTGTCAGAACTCACGGTGACATTAGAGCAGCAATTGTCACTCTCAGCAGGAGCAGCGGGTGTGTTTTTAAAGCATTGTTTTCTGAGGGGAATAACACAATCTGGTGTCAGGCTTGGAGCAGTTCCCACCCTGCAGCCAGGCTCCCTCATGCTGGGTCTCAGTCCCCTTTCCCATCGATGCTCTGTGTCACTGCGGTCGCCAAACCTCCAGTTCCAGTGCTGGGATCTCACTTCTAAAGGTGATGTTCTCTTGAGGAAGTACCAGGTTTCCCATGACAAACCCACAGTTTCCTGGAGCATCTGTTTGGGGCTGCTCCTTTTCCAGTTGGTTTGTACTCCCTCTGTGATGGGGATGGTGAGGAGACAAAGGCAGGGTGCCCTGGGTGGGCCTGTGCCATCATTTCATACAACAGAGAGAACAGCTTAAGAAGGATGAAGGTTTTTGGCACACAGGCTGCCCATAACACTTGTTGTTCTGACACTGGTTTTGTTGGAGAGAAAGCTACCCCAGGGTAAGTCTTTTAGAGAAATGATGGGCTGGAAAGTTCTGGCCAGAGGAAGGTCCCTGCTCTCCTGATGACTTCTGTGTGACCTTGAGCAAGTTGCTCAGATCAGACACCCCAGGAATCCCTTGTGAAACCAGTGGGAAATTTGATGCTTAGGGGGACTTCAGGACATCACCTGTGGATTACAGGGCAGGGCTCTGTGATGAGGGAGGCAATCCACGAGTCCAGCTGCAACTGGGGGAGGTCAGGGATCACAAGCCTGAGCAAGGGGAGTGCTGCAATGCAAACTCACACAGCCATGAAACACAGCTCCTGCCCTCCACAGGAAAGGCAGCTCACTTGGGATGGCTTGGAAGGAAGGAATTATTGGGGTGCTTGGGAGATTCCTGTTCCCTGAGGAGCAGAGCTGGGATAAAGGTCAGCCACGGCCATGCCAAACCCAGCCCCGTGGTTCCTGGGTGCCTCAATCAGGCAGGCTCCAAATGTCAGCAGCTGCTGGGCTGGGAAGATGATCCTGACCAATTCTCCTATTAATAGGCAGCAGAGGGGAGGCACAGAGCAGGAGGGGCTCAGTGGCCCCTTTCCTCCAGAGGGGTCTCAGGGCAGGTTCCCAGTGTGATGTGCTGCCTGAGAGAAGGCAGGGGATGAACCAACTCTCTCCTTTGTCCGAAGGAGGCAGCTGGCTCCTGGGTGCTGCCTGAGCTGAGGAATTGGGAAGAAAACCTGGCCTGGGCTGGAACAGCATGAGCTCTGCTGGAGAGGGTGCAGGGACAGACTCCTCCTCCCCATATTGCACCACCTCTAGGAAAGCTTAAGCAGGAACCTGGTGTAGATGTCTCTTCTCTCCTTCCTCGCCTGAAAAAGCTGTGATTACTTCCACTTGTAATTTCTGGACAGGTTTCACTGAAGCACAAGGCAGTCAAGTGACTTGTCTGTCCGTCAGGGGACTTATCAGAAAGTGAGGGTTAGAGCCATGATGTTCCTGCAGCTCCTGTTGCCTCTGAGCAAGGGGGGTGTGGTGGTACGTCAGGCTGGAACCAGCTCTGTGTGGGAGACTCCAGCCCACATCCCTGTTGAAGAATCCCAAGGCCACCTGCAAAAAATTACAGCTGGGCAGCACTTCCATCACAGTTTGGCATTTGAGAGCTTTTTGGGAAATGGGGTGTTCTGTGAAGCAGCTTTGTGATGCTGCAGCTGGCAGAACGGGGCCATTCCATGTGGTTTGGGAGACTTTCACCCTGTGGGATGCTGCAACCCAAACACACTCAATCTCTGGTGCTAGGGAGTGTGGTGGCCTGGGGCTGCAGCTTCAACACTGGGGTGTGTGGGTGGGGGGTGTTGAGGTGCTCATGGGTTGGGGAAAGTCAGGGAAAGGCAACTGCTCTGTAAAATAGACTTTGAGTGTAAAAGAGCTGGAGCTCAGCTATTATTTTGGGATGCTGGAGCCTGTCTGCCTGCAGGATTTGGTCAGATCCTGCTTTTGCCATAGGAGTGGTGGAGTAGGAATTGCTCTTTGGGAAGCAGATTTGGGGAATACATGACAGAGGTTTTGTCTGGGTGGCCATAGGAGGCAGCACAAACCAGGTTTTACAGGCGCTTTCCACCCTGAGGCCATGCTGAGGTTTCACAGAGATTTGTTCCCAGGAGGTGTCTGAGTTCATCTTTATCTGATTCTTGGCATGTCAGAAGTTCCCTGGAGAGAGGGATGGCTCTGACATCCAGGTGTCATGGGCAGAGGTTGTCATTTTCCCATGTGACAGAGCTGTGTGGGGCAGAGGGATGGGAGCTGTGGGCACTTGGTGGCTGTCATCCTTGAGAGCAGAGCCTGTGGGCAGGTGGCCACAGGGCAGCTGTTGGCAAAGGTCCCTGCCTGGCGTTTGGGCCATGCCACAGCAGAATGGGGGAAGGTCTGAGTCATCCTGCACATCACATGAGGCTCCCTCACTGCCTGGATGGAGTTTTCATTTTGCCAAGCTGTTGCCTGGCACTGGGTCTGGCTGCACAGCAAGAGCTGCACTGCCCTGGGAAGAACCTGCTGCAAAAGCGTCCCCAGGCTCCTCCTGCCACTGCCACCAAGAAAGACAAGTGGTTTCAGATGTGACCCTCTGAAGGTTGAGGATGCAAGCTTTGGATGCAGGCTGAATTCCCTGGCTGCATCCAGTCTTTCCCTCTCTCCTTCCCAAAGCTGGTGCAGATTGCAGGACAGGAAACCAGCCTTGGCATAGCCACATTCTCCAGGGATGGCTGGGAAGCTGGGGGCACTTTGGGGGTCTTGCTTCACCCCAGCTGCCCATGCCCACTGCACTGTGCCACTGGTGGTGCTAAGGGAAAAGAGCTACATCCACAAAGTGCGTGATGGATTTGGGGCACACAGGAAGCATTTGACATTGGAATGGGAAAATACTGTCTAACCCTCTCTGTGCAGAGGCAGGGGAATGGCCTTGCAGACTCTGACCTCTGCTTGTTGTATTAGGGTTGTCTCAGACCCAGGACTAAATTTTTCTTGCCAGCAAGCTCCAGGTGTTGCTACAACACCCAGATGTGCAGCATCACCCCAATAAAGCACTGCAGTTCCCTGCATTAAACCCTGGCTGCTGTCAAGCACATTTCCATTCCTCTCCACCTCTTTTCTGGCCAATTTTTAGTTTCAAAGGTCCAATTTAGGCCAGGAGAAGGGTACATCTATGAAAAACAATCCTGTCCCTCAGCAGCTGGGTTTCCAGCATCCTCCCAAGCCAGGGTTTGGAATCCAGACCCCAGAGGGGTGATAGCAGGAGGGAGTGGATAGAAGCATCTCTCTGCAGCTCGCCTTGAAGGAACTTGGCTCCCAGGACTGAAGGTTGAGCACTTTGTAGCTGGGACTTGGCTGCAGACCCTATGGTCCCTGTGCTGGAGGCAGCATTCCTGGAGGGCAGGATCCAGGCAGCTGGTGCAGTGCCCACGGGTTGGTGTTGGAAGTGGGGCTGTGAGTTCATGGGCTGTAACCACTTCCATCCTTTTTCTCCTGTTAATCGATGTCTTGCTCGTTTCTAGAAGAGAGAGGGAGAGATTGAGCAAAGGGGGGCAGATAAACCTGCAGGCATGGTAGAGTGGAAGGAGCTCCCCAGCCCCCTGGTAAAGCCAGGACATGGCAGGACAGACTTTATGGAGGTTATCCTGGTGGGACATCTCTCTGGGTTCACCTCTGGGTGCTGAGGACAGGCACACTCAGTGCATGTTGGAATTGTTCAAGGTCAGGCTGGATGGGCCTTGGAGCAACCTGGTCTCAGGGAAGATGTCCCTGCCTATGGCAGAGGGGTGGAACAAGATGGTTTTTAAGGTCCCATCCAACCCAAACCATTCTGTGTTTCTATGGTTCTCTGTTGCTGCTCTCTTCCCAGATGCCTTGGTTCAAAGGCTGGAAGGTGGAGCGCAAAGAAGGCAACGCCAGTGGGGTGTCCCTGTTGGAGGCCCTGGACACCATCCTGCCCCCGACCCGCCCCACAGACAAACCCCTGCGCCTGCCCCTCCAGGATGTCTACAAGATTGGAGGTGAGCCCTGCCACTCCTCTGCCTTAAGTGGAGTCTTCATGCCACGGGAATTTGGGAATGCCATTTCCAGGTGTTGGGAAACTGAAGGGATTTGACTCTTCAAACCAGAGATAATGCTGGAGAAAAGGGTGGTAGCTCCAGGGCAAAGACCCCATTTGAGCCTGGGCTGTCTGGGGTGGAGGGGACGTGCCCAAAGGTGCCCAGGGTCCAGAGAGGAGCAGCAGGTTTGTGAGCTCTCCCCAGGGAACACATGATGCCAAAAAGGCTGCAAATTTGTGTGTCCCCGAGATCAGGGCTGGTCAGGCAAGCTGGAGGCAGCAAAAAGCATTCTGTGACCCAGATGAGGGACAAGACCAGCAGGGAGGAAAACTGAAGCTGGTGCAGCTTGGCTGTGACCTGCCCGAGCTTCCCAAATGCTGGTGTCCATCATCAGCACCTCCTCCTGCCGAGCTGTGCCAGCCATGTAGGGAGCGCCGTGGCTGGCGCGTGTCCGCTTCCCTCTGGAGAGGTGATGGGGACACTTTGCTCCGATATAAATACCCTGTGAGCTCTCTGACCTGCTGGCATAAGTGGACAGCACTGCTGACTGCCTGGCTGCTGGATCAGGCAGGCACAGCCTTTTCCAGGCCTTTCCCACCCTTTTCCAAGGACACATGCGCTGCAGGGGTTGAACATGGGATTAAGCAGAGTTTTTAATGCAGGCTGCTGTTGTTTGCAGTGGAGACGAAAAGTGGTGAGAGTTCTGTGTCCTCCCCTAGCTCAGCTGGGGCAAAGGGATCTGGTTTTACTGGGAGGCAGGTCCGTGGGGAGCGTAGACACCGTGGGAAGAGGGGAGGTGAAGGCAGCAGGGTGGAAGTGGAGGAGCAGATGGGTCCAGCCAACCTCCTCAATCTCTTTTCAATGTTGTTTCTCTCAATCATTCTTCACCTGCCTCCAAAGGGGAATTTTCCCAGAATCTCCTGGTGACACATGGTGTAAAAGATCCCAGTCATTTAATGAGCCACCCTCATTTTCTGTCACAGCTGGTGATGTAGCTGTCAGGGATGTGGACAGTGTTGTTGCACACATGCTGTGATGTCCCAGTCCTCCATGCAGGACATGCCACAGCTGCTCCAGAGGAAGAACTTTTGGGGCATGTGGATTGCTCAGGACTTTCTGACTATGGGTTACTTACATTTTTACAAAACATTGAGTAGGAAGGATGGACTCACAGTAATTTGTAAGACCCCAGTGTTGATCTGCTGAAAACTTGGGGATTTTTGGGCAAGGAGCAAACATGTTCTTTGGTGGAAATCACCAGAGATATCTTGCTGAATCCAGGCTCTGGCCCAGGGACATACCAAGCAGATTGAATTTTGCTGCACTCTGTCCTTGTCTTCGCAGGGATTGGCACAGTCCCTGTGGGCCGAGTGGAGACCGGAATCCTGCGGCCTGGCATGGTGGTCACCTTTGCCCCTGTGAACATCACCACTGAAGTGAAATCCGTGGAGATGCACCACGAGGCCCTGAGCGAGGCTCTGCCTGGGGACAACGTCGGCTTCAACGTGAAGAACGTCTCGGTGAAGGACATCCGCCGCGGGAACGTCTGCGGGGACAGCAAGTCGGACCCTCCGCAGGAGGCAGCGCAGTTCACGTCTCAGGTGAGCAGGGCTGGTGATGCCACGATGCCTGGTTTGCCACCACCCTACAGCCCCCATGACACTGCTCTGTCCCCCAGGTGATCATCCTGAACCATCCTGGCCAGATCAGTGCTGGCTACTCGCCCGTCATCGACTGCCACACCGCACACATCGCCTGCAAGTTCGCCGAGCTGAAGGAGAAGATCGACCGGCGCTCCGGCAAGAAGCTGGAGGACAACCCCAAGTCCCTGAAGTCGGGGGATGCAGCCATCGTGGAGATGATCCCTGGCAAGCCCATGTGTGTGGAGAGCTTCTCCCAGTACCCACCCCTTGGTAAGAGAATGGCTCTTTGGAGGTCTCCTGTGGAGGAGCACAAGGGCTCTGTGGGTGTAGAGCTCACATCAGAGATGCTGAGCGTCTCCCAGTTGGGTGGGGAGGGAGCTGAGGATGTTTTGTTGCTGCCTCATGTGCTGGTGGGGTGGGGCAGGCTCTCTGCTGAGCTGAGTTTCCAAAGGCTGGGTTTTCCCTCTGGGAGCAACCAGACCTTTCCTTCACGGTTACTAAACCCTGATAGTTTCTGAACCGAGAAACCTTTTCCAGTTTCCTCCTCTCTGCCCTAAAACAAGTGGTCAGGAGAAGAAAGAGGGAAGTTTGGTCAGTGGAGGCCACCTTTTAATGCAGGGAAGTGCCATGCTTGAGTTCTAGGATGGTTTGGGTTGGAAGGGACATTAAAGACCATCTTGTTGCAACCCCCTGCCATAGGCAGGGACACCTTCCACTAGACCAGGTTGATGTTGCACATCTGGAAGCTTCAGCAATGCTGGGAGCTTGCAGAGAAGAGATGGGGTTTAAGTTTAAAAATAGTAATTTACATGGAGGGGAGCATCAGGACTGGTGGTCAGAGAAAGGATTTATAACTCAGGAACCTGCTCCAAGGGCAGGGGTGACACATGGCACCATGAGTGGGGGTTGTAGATTCCACCACCACCCTCCCAGAAGAGCTCGGCCACAGTGTCTCACTCCCATTCCCCCTCTGTCCACCCCTCAGGCCGCTTCGCTGTCCGTGACATGCGGCAGACCGTGGCCGTGGGCGTCATCAAGAACGTGGAGAAGAAGAGTGGTGGGGCCGGGAAAGTCACCAAGTCTGCCCAGAAGGCCCAGAAGGCTGGGAAATGAATCGTGGGCTCCCAGTGCATCGCGCAGAAACCATCCCTGACACCAGGACGCTGCCACCGTCTCCCCCGGGCGCACGTGTGCACATCAGCTTGTAAGAGTTTATATGTCAACGACTGGATGCTCACCATTAAGGTCCAGTGGAAATTCTTTAAAAGGAAAAGCATGTTCCAGCGTTTGTGAGGCTTCATGTTAATTTTACCAATAAAACTGGTACAACATCCACAGTGGAAAAAAAAGAAAAACAAAACCAAAACCAGACAAATCCCCCCTCCAAAAAAAAAAGCAAACCAAACCAACCAACCCAAAAGGTGTGGAGCTGTGTGTGTGCGCGTCTGTCATTGAGAGGGGTGGGGTTGGGTGGGGGCTGTGTAGTCCCACTTAGAGTAGATGGTGGGGTCGGCACAGGAGGGCCTGTGGAGGGATGGAAGTCAGGAGGAAGGAGGACATTTGGGAGCTCACATTCAGGCTGTCAGCGAGCACCCAGCCCTTCCCCAGCTTGTACCCTTTGACCTGGGTGATTCCCTCAGCCTGAAGCAGCGACAGCTCTCGCAGCAGTTGTGATACTCTCCTTAACCAGCTCAAGATTCCAAAATAATTTTCCATGGCCTTTATTTTTTTTCCATGCAAAATTGGCTTAAATTGACCTCCTGCAGTTACGCCACTGAAAGAAGGGAAAATAGGGCACCCCATGTTTCCTGGAAGGGTGAGCAGCATCACTTTGGGTCTTTGTAATACCCCATCATTCTGGGAGCAATGACTGAGACTGCCTTCTCTCTCCACATGCTGCTCTGCCTCACACATGGCGGATCCCCCAGCCCTTTCCAAACAACACAACAGGAACATTTCTTCCTGACTGAAGCCCAGACATGACTCAGGTCTCTCAAGAAGCCCCAAAACTCATGGTCTTCACCCAGGACAGTGTCTTGACTCCCATCACAGTTGTGCAGCCCCAGGCAAGGTGTGCACCTCTCCCAACTCCACCTGGTGCAGCCGTCCCAGTCCAAAGGGTTGTGGTTGCTGAGTGGTTTGGGTTGACCACAAAGCAACAGCCAGGAGCTGTGAGGGGGAAAGAGTGGGAGCACTGGGTGTGAGGAGGAGCAGTAGGTGGTACAATGGGGCGGGGAGAAGGAGGGAGGTGGTGTGAGAGTTGTGCTTCTGCTACAGCATTCCGGGGATGTTTCCAAGGGACATTTCCTCCCTGAAGGAGGCATTAGCAGCGTGCTGGGGCATCCCAAGCTTGTCTATGCCCATGACTCGGCTTTCAGGAGGAGACAGTACTGGGAACAGGTGGCCCTACACGGTCTCTGTGAAGGGCAGCATCATTCGAGGCCCTTCCCAGGAGAGCTCCAGAGGCACAAGCATCATCGTTACTGTTTGTGTCACAAAGCCCTTAATGATCCTAATTAACATCTGATGCTCTGCAGGGCTGAGCGTCCCCAGGCAGAGCCTCAAGAAGCTGACATCAAGCTGAATTACAGAGAGCTCTGTGTGGACTCATCCAGCCTGCTCCCCCAACACTCTCCCCATCCCATGTCCTGGTCTGGCAGCCCACAGACACGGACTGGCTCCCTGGGCCAAGATCCCCAAAAGTGTGCACAGGCCACCAAGGCTCTTCAGCCCTCTCCACACACCCCACATCCACCAGCTTCATCCATAGAAATCAATTTGATGCCCAAGGCCTTTGCAATATCTGGGCTCTCTGAAGTGCTGTGTCCTGGGCACGCCATAAATTGGAAGGGGATCTGGGGATCCCTGCAGGCACAGCACAGCCACGGGGGAAGGCTGTTTTCCCACTGATAGTTTAATCTCATCTTCCAGCTCCTCCTGCATTTCCCAGCTCCTGAGGCATGTTTTCCCTGAGACAACTTGTGCCTCTTCCTGGGTATTTCCAAGCAGGAGAACATCCTAATGTGCATGATTTTCCTGCATCCTTAAAAGCAGGAACAGAAACTCCTGTGGGAATATCCCTCCCACGCTGTTCAGGAACCTCCAGCTCCCTGGTGCCCCATGGAAGCCAGCCCCTGGCACAGCAGGAGTGGGGACAACCGTGGGGTCAGGTGGGGGACAGAGAAGAGCAGGCGCAAAGTCTGCACCTCTCCTGCTATTTTAAAAGCAGATACAGGCTTGACAAAACCATGGCTACGTTTCCATAGAAATATGCCAGGGGAGCTGTGAAAGATACTCTGGGAGCACTGCACAAGTGGTGAGGTAATTAATGATGGAACTGCAGAACAGCAAAAATATAAACCCAGAGGATTTAACTCAGACTTGCTCATGGCTCAGAGCAGGGCCAAATTTTCAGCCTCATTTAAGTGTGGGTTGGCACCCCAAGTGATCTGCAGGAGCAGAAAGAAGAGATGGTGCCTGAAGCGAGATCTCAACAGCAGCAGCAGCAGCAACATCCCCCATTTTGGGAGGTTTGGATCAGGATCTTTAGCGTGACAGAATTAACAGAAATATTGTGATTTAAACCCACTTCAAAGCATAAAGTTCCCAAAAGAAAAATATATTGAATTTCTGGGCGTCTCAACACAGTATCAATGAAGCCAGAGCCTGCCTCCAGCCAAACCTTGGATCTGAATCCCTTTTGGATCGGTGTTTTGGGACTGGATCAACAGCCCACCATGTGCAAATCACTGCCTGGCCCCTCAGGGCTTGCAGGCAAACAAACAGTGGTGCCCTTAGTTTGACACGATCCATTTTGGGGTCCAACCAAAATGATAAGCAGCCCAACGGCCCCCTGAACTGGACCACAGGTGGATTTTGGCAAATTTTGCAGTGAGCTCAAGCTGATTTTGGAACTACCAGCACCGTGTCAGAGCAGGTAAATGTACATGACCCATGGCAGCTGATAGAGCTGTGGTGGTGAGATGGATTTTAAAATACCAGCTTCTCCTCCAGTTCCTCCTTGCCGTGGTCAGGCATGCTGGGACCCCGCAACCCAGAGCTTAGACGCATTTTTTCACAGCAACTTTTATTGTTTTGGAGTCATTTTCCATCCCAGTCCTCCCTGAAGGCGTCGCGGTGGCTGCTCCCGTAGCAGCCTCATCGGTGCCATCTCGTGGAAACAGGGACAAAGTCCTCCTGGAACAGCTGCCAAGCAGAGGAAATCCAGACCCACGTCCCTGATCCTGGCAGGCAGCGCATCCAAAGCAAAAGGAATAGCCTGGGGAGATGCAAAGCGCTTATTGTCATTTCTTTGAGGACCAGAGTTTGCAAATGTGATGGTATTTCCTGGAATTTAAAACTGGTGAGGGGAAAATTACTCGAGGTTGTAGGAAAGTCAAAAACCATCGGGGCTGGCTCTGCTGTTCAGCTGGAGATCAGCTCTTCAACAGAAGAGAAGAGAACCCAATGGACCTGGAAGAAGAGGGAAGAAGAGAGAGGTGTGCGGGGGCTGGATGTGAACCAGCACCATCATCTCCACGATGCATCACACCCCGTGCACAGCAAGGCACTGATGCCTTGGTGGGGGCTTCTGATGGAGAAGGGAAGATCCCACAAATGGGACCATCCTTTAGGTGTGAATGGGCACCTCTGCCAAACCCCAGCCTGGTGCTGTCTGTTCTTGTGGCATCCGCTGGAGATGAAGGAACGAGTACTTCTCCTTTCCCACGTCTGCCCTCGTGTCTGGCTGTGTGCTGTTAATAATTTAAGGTAAGTTTTCTTAATCCACTGGAGCTGATTGGCCAACTCAGCAGGCATTTGGGGCTGCTCTAAAAAATTTATAAGGCTTTTGCAAGATTGCAAGTGGAATCCAGGCTGCAGATGCTGAGCTGGGGGAATTTGAACTGCCTGCTGCCCTTCTGCACTTGGAGGGGAGTTAAAGCATCGGCCACAACCCCTTGTCAGCCCGGGCAGGTCCCTGCAGAGAGCCAGCACAGGCCACACATCACTGGCACACAGAAAACCTCTCCAGCCAGGGCAGTTCCTCTCCCATGGCTCCCTTCATCTGTCACCAGATTTTGCTGAACCTTAACCCCACGCAGGCAATGAGGTCCTGTCTGTCTCAAGCTGACTCAAAAGTCTTGGCGAAGAATTTCAACAGCATTTGAAAACATACCCCCTAGGGGAGAAAAGCAAATAAACATCTCCTACCCTCCCATTCCGTTCCTGCTGCCTTGGAAGCCAATGCCACTGGCTGCCAGGGAGGCCAAGGTGCCCTTCAGCCCAGAATTCCCAGAGGCCATTTCCCAAGGGGGTCCTGCCATTGCCTGCTGGTGATGGAGATGCTGAATCATCTGTGCTAGAGGTGGGAATGATGCACATGCAGCACAAAGTGACTACACGACCTCAGAAAGTGACTTCATCACTGACCAATGTCTTTCCTTGTGTTCCAGCAGGTGCTTCTCTTCTCCTTGGGCAGTTGCATAGCACATTCCACCCTGCAAAGCTGCGCTGCCAATGGGCCGCTCTCCATCCAGCACGGGTGTGAATCACCTCTGCTCTGCCCTCCAGCCCAAATGTCTGGGCTTGGCCTCTTTTCTGAGCAGATCTGCACAATGTTGGACTCTCAGGTCTGAGCAGATGGGGCTGGGGCCATCCTCACAGCCTGGGCAGTGCCTGGCCCAGTGGGGATGAGGAGTTCTCCCCAGGTTTAGCCTCCTTGGGGCTGGACACAAACCCCTCAGACTAAACCTTTTTAGGAACAGAGGGTGGGCCAGACCAGAAGCTGGGGGAAAAGGCTGATCAGGGCAGAGAACATCCCGTGCCGGGGTGGGTCTCATTTCTCCATCCTGTTTCCATCACACCCCCTTCACAAAGTCCATCAGCCACCCTTGGCCCCAGAGGTACAAATTCAGAGAGGAGGATGGCAAACCAGGCCCTCCCCTCTCCCCTGGCATTTTGCAACATGCCAAGGAGCAAACCTGAGAGGTTTTGACTCATTTCCTTTAACCACCTCCCTCTGCATTCCACCAGTTTGAGATCCACATTTTCAGGTGCATCTGCAGCTGGGAGAGCACAAAGCAGCAGCTCTGGCCAGGGCAATGCACCACGTCCCATCCTCCTCTTGGCCTGTGCCCTACCCTGTGCAGAGATATTGCTGAGCTGAAGAGAAACTGGAGCTGTAGCACAGCCCAGGGTCCAGCTCTGGGCCAGACCCCCCCTTCTGCCTCGGGCACCATTTGGCCACCACTCCAATGTTTTATGTAGAGGTACTGCAGCATCTTCAAATAACTCATTTCAGCTCTGTTCACAAACACTCCTTTGCTGCCTACAAATTTAGGATGGCTTGGTTTTGCTTAGTCTAAATGATTTGTAATCACCCCGTGTCTGGCACTATTCTCGTGCCTTATATCTGCTAAATGTTCTCTGCAGTCCAAGCCAGCCACAGCCGAGCACTTAGAGTGATGAGTCTGGAAGCAGCCAGGCTTTGGGACGGGGATACAAGGAGGGGAAAGAGAAGAGGAGGATCCCCGAATATCAGCTTTGTGGGGACGTGATGGGTGTGACAGCAGTTACATCGCACAGGCCGCGGGTTTCTGAGCTGGGTTTTGGTGTGGTGCAGGAGTGCAGGGGACACAGGAGTGTCCGTGCCAGCCCTGCCACCTCTCACACATCAGCGGGATGGGAAGATCCTCTCCAACGTGCACCAGCTCCAAGGACACAGCGTGGAATTCTCCCCCAGCACCGACCCGAAGGACTGCGGTGACAGGAGAGGGCGGCTCGTGTCGGGCGGGAGGCGGCTGTGATTTATGGGGCCGCACCGGCCCCTTGGATGCTCCGAGTGGTTCCCATTAGAGCGGTGGCTGGGAGCGAAGCGCTGCCGCAGGTCGATAGCTTTGGTGTCCTCCCCCCCATAAATCTCCACGGGGACCACGGGGAACGTGCAGAGAGCGGGGACAGGGAGGGGCGGCCGAGGCTGAGCACATCTCCAGGTGCAGCTGAAGTCTCGTGGGGTGGCCCGGGCAGCTGAGCCGTGCCCAGCCGACAGCTCCTGTCAGGATACAGACACAGCTCAGCTTTAAAGCTGCCTCCCCTGCTCTGCCCGCACACACAGAGATGCTGAATGAGAGGTTTTGAGGGCACAGCCGGAGCGTCCGGATGCCCAGAGGACAGGAACAGTCTTTGGAGCAGCGTGAGCAAGACAAAGTTTCGAGAACAAAGCAGGGGCTGCATGAAAATCAGGCTGGCAGTGAGGAAATGTCACCCTGCAGGCACAGCACCCGCATTTTTGCCTGGGGGAACGTGCCCAATGTGCTTGATCCTGCCTTGTCCAACACCCAGATCCTGAGATGTTCAGCAGGTGCTTCCCAAAGTGAGCCCACAGAGAGGCAGTTTCATGATCAGTAGGACCAGGGGTGTCCATTTTCACACGGATTTATGTTTTGAATAATGTCCTGTGGGTTCTCTGATGTCCATTATTGTCGTGTCCATGCATCACCATTTCCTGCAGCGAGGAGATTTCCATCCTCTCTCTCATCACATATTCTCACTCAAAGCAATCTGAAATGTCCCCCCTATCTTTAATAAAGAAGATAAAAATTGCCCAAAAGCTCTGCAGTTATTAAAGGAGGGAACAGAGCGATGCAGATGCACATACACCGGCTTTCCTTAAGACCTCAGGTTAAAGATAAATAAATCATAAACCCTTGCCCTTTCACGTTCTTTTGATTTCCCAGGTGTCCAGGCTGAAAGACTGAAGGAAGCCTGCAGCAAAAGCTCACGGTGCAGAGAAACTACGAATTTAGTTACTTTAAGAGTTTTTCTTTGCAGATGACACATGGTGTGCTCTGACAGAGGCAGGAGCATGGAGACAGCCACGTCTGCCTGGCAGCTTCCCAACAGAATACTTCCATTTTTTAACCTGAAACACAGATCAAAAGCAACCCTCCTAACTGAAATCAAAATCTAGTATTCCTTCTTTAACATTTTTGGAATGGAAAAAAATTATATGGAAAAAATGGAAAGCAGATTTTTTTTAAATCTGGAAGGGGTTTTTTTTTAATCTCTCTCATAATGAAGAGGTAAAATAATTTGCCTTAAATCTTTTCAGTATTTTAGTAATTGGGTTTGGTTTTCTTACTTGCCAAATCTGGAGATTTTGACATTTCAGCAAGAAACAAAAAAATTGGGAAAAAAGAAGCTTTTGCAACAAAAAAAAGAAAATAATTTTTTCTCCATGCAGGTTTAGGGCTTTTGCATCTCCTCATGCTGCTCCCCTCCTGCTGGCAGGGGCCCTCCCAGCCAGCACCTTGTACTCCCTTTCCCTGCTCTTCCCTAAGGAATACCCCATCCCTGGCACAAGGTAAAATGGGCTTATCTCTTTCCCAGACCCCCTGTGATCCAGCACAGCTCCCCAAGTTCTGTAACCCCAACAGAGCTGGAATCCCCCTCACATCCTGCCCCAGCATCTCCTGCCCTATACACCAACCCCCCTTTTATACCCCCAGCACCTACCAAGGTTGGGCTCTAGAAGGTCCCTCCCAACCCAGGACACCTGGGACCATTTGGAGCCCATTTATTTGAGCTGGTTTCCCCTCCATGGCAGGATAAAGCACAGAGCAATCTGGTGTGCCCCTCCTTGCAGAGATGATGTGTCAGAATCAGCTATTTCAGCATGGGCTTGTTTCTTTCGGATGACAGCCTCCAGTCCCTAAATATTCATGCAGGTTTCGATTCAGCTTTGAAGTTGGTGGGAGGCAGGTGCTTGAATGGGAACAAAGCAGCTAATGGGCTTTGTGGGACTGGGTCCCAGCCAGGATGCAGTTATGGTTCTGGGAGGTGCTTTACTGGGAACAGAGCCAGTCCTGAGCTGGATTCCAAGCTCCTGAAACCAGGCAAGGCTGGAAGAGCTCCCAGGTGAGACCAAGCTTAGTTTTGTTGCTGTAAGTTGTGTATTCTGGAGAGCCCAGCACCCGTTTGGAGACACTGGAAGGGGGCTGCTGGTGGGAAATCTTCTCCACCTCTGACTGGTCATCCCCAAGGAGCTTGTGGTAGGAGGTCCTGGGGCAGCCTTGTCATGGGGGATGAGGTCCAAGAGCACTGACGTGATGGCAATTTGATGGTGTGGCTTTGGTCCTTGTGGGTGCAGGAGGAGGAGAAAACCCAAGGAGGTCAGGAGGAGCAGTGTGAGCACTGGGAGACGTGAGGGATGACTAAGAGAGCTAAATTTACAGAGTCTGGGAAAAGGAAGACTCAGGGGCAACTGTGGTCATGGGCTAAAAATACCTTCAAGGTAACAGTCTAAATGAAGAAAGGGAATTACACGTGGTCCCAAAGGAGGTGAGGGCAGGAGATGGAGCTGGAGGGCAATGATGGAAGCATGGAGAGTAGAGATGGGGAAGGAGACCTGGCCAGTGGGGAATTTGCCAGGGGAGGGGTCTGTGGGGGCTGTGTAGAGCAGAAGCAGAGCAGTCAAAAGGTGACAGGGAAATGGGCTGGGTGCTGGTCCCTCTGTGATTTATTTTCCGCTTTGTGGGTGCTCTGAGAGTAACGCAATTTAACTCAAGAGAATTCACTTAAATTTTGCTTTTTTCCTCGTGTTTCTCCTTCCACATGCCCAGTCAAGCTGTTCTTTCCAGAAACTGATTTTCCTTCGAGTCAGTCCTCCACAGCACAAATTAATATTTAGACCTCAGCAATTTTAATCACCCTTAGAAAGGAGGAATATAAATTTCTAGTTACGAATGGAGTGTGTGTCTCCTAAGTCAGTTCAGTGTAACTTGGGGAGATTTCTGTTCATACAGTCAGACACTTCCAGCTGCAGCTCAAGCTGATCTCATACAGCAGGATTTGTCCTGGGTTTTTCTGGAGCAGCCTCCAATGAGGTCGGTGCTGTCTAAGAACAGGGAAGGAAGATGGATGGTGGCACAGAAACTTTGCATCCAATAAATATGTAATATAAAATAAGCAGCTCTGTCAGCAGCAGGATGAAGGGAGCCTGGCTTCTTCTTATCAGTGTGTTGCTTGCAAATTCTGATTGAGGATTTTTTTAGTGACTGGGAGGGGTGGCCTCCTCATGGGTTCCTTTTCCTGTGCCTAGTGAAGATGAGAAAACACTTTAAAATCACCTTCGGAGGAGGAAGAAGGAGACATTGGGGAGCCTGTGTCTATCAAGGCTTCCAGTTTTGATGAAAATTGATAGAAACTTAATTAGCATTGAAACTGATGACTGTCAGATTTGATTGGAACTGGAGAACCATCTGGCGCATCTTCATTTCAGGTGATGAAAGAAAAAAAGTTAAAAAAATCAGTGGTGATTCTGTGGTTGTGACTGACTGCCAAGAGCAGCCTTTGCTCTCTGCCCAGTTTGAACCCTCTTGCTCTCGAGGTGATCCTTCTGCACCAGTGTCCTCACCACCCCGCAAATCCTCTGCAGCTGTGCCCACATCTCCCCATACCAAATGTGGAAGCTTTGGCTGAGCATTGCCTTCTATCCTAGCCAGAAACGTGGCACTCACCTTTCTCCTTTGGAAATCTGTATTTTAGAAAATCTAAATTCTCTCCATTTGTGCACATGAATTATCTTTCCTACAGCTTGTTTTTCCCCTGGGGGCTCCACCTTATGCTGGGGAAGCATCCCCTTCCAGGCTGAGTTCCTTGTTTGAACCAACCTCTCTGGGGTCAGGGCTGCTGGTTTCAAAGCCAAAACTGATTTGGCATGTGTTGGGGAGAGTCAAGCAGGGAAGAGACATGAATAATCAATAGACAGCTCTCGGGGGCTGTTTCCTGCTCAGAGAAGAGGATGGGGTGGTGGGAGGTGAGGGGGAGCTGAAGCAGAGCGGGAGGGGTGGACACTGGGTGCAGAGAGACCGAGCTGCTCATGTCTTTTCCCTTGGCAGGTTAGTGTTGCTGGGATGTTGCAGCATCCTGTACGAGGGGAGGTAAAGCCATCTGCTTTAGGGTTTGAAAATAGCTCTGGGAGAGAGCTGTGAGTGACAAAACTCAGGCTACGGGTAGCACAGTTCACACAAACCACCAGCTGGGTGGGGATGGAGAAAGGGCTCTCGTTCAGTGTTTCAAGCAGAAATTTATCCCTGGAGTCATTCTACATATTTCACACCAGTCATTTCTTACTACATCTCAAAAATTGCCAGGGGACAGAGCACGGACTTTCTGTAGCTTAACATGGATTGATGGATTTCATCCTACCTTCAGGGTCTAAGCTATCTGCCATGGTGTTCGTGTTTTAAAGCCATCACCAGTGTTGAAAGCAAAGGACTGACTCAGTAATTCTGTTTGTTTGTGGAGACATAATGTCCTTGGATCAGATAAAAGCACCTTCCCACTGCTGCTTTTATATACCTCATTAATTCCCAGTGTTAATGGCTGTGTCTTGTCTTCTGCCACCCAGCAGAAGTGGCACACAGGTGACTTCATCTCTGAAATCACCTGCTGCAGGCTCCGTGCAGGACATCACAGCTCGATGAGTGTTTGTGTCCCAGTTGTTCCCAGAGACTGCTGCTCCTCTCAGGGCTGGAACGTGCCAGGCACTGGAGACTGGATCAAGGGACAGCTCCTGTGAGCTGGTGGGGTGGGAGGTGGGGGTGGAAAGGGGAAAGCCATGTGCTTCTGAACACTCAACTACAACTGGCAGTGCCAACCCATGGAATGTTATAAAAAAGGAGCTGGAGATGCCCTAAGAGTCCAAGATGAAAAGAAAGAAGGAGTGAGGCTAGAACAGGCCTTGATCCAAAATTTCAGGCCTTTTCCACCTCCCAAAGACCACTTTGATCACAAAAGGAGGCAATCCTTGATGCTGCTTCCTCTCAAGGCTTGTCTTTGAGGTTTTGCATCCCTACCAAGCAAAGCAACAATCCCTGACAGTCCCTACAACCACATCGTGCCTTTCCTCAGTCCAACCATGCCTTGGAAAGGGTGGGATCCCACCCCTTACCTTTCCCACTCCTGATTTCTGGTGGTCTCAGAGATGCAGGATACCCAAAGCTTTGCTGCAGTGTGACACTGTGAATGACCAACTAATTAGGCAAAGAGGAGTGCGTTGAATTTAGATTCTTCTTTAGGGCTCACAGACTATTTGTAATCTTGAATTTGTTAATTGAAAATTGCTTCCTTTGTTTGTTGTTGGCCTTTTTGTGGAGGGGGATATTTCCTGCTTTGGGACTGCGTCACTGGATCTATAATAATGCACTTTGTACATTAGTGCCAGGCACATTTGTAATTGGCCACCCTATTAAAGAACACTAATGATCTTACAAGTGTTCACAAATAATGAATAGAATGGCCCCTCATTGAATTGAGCAATTTATTCGCTGACATACTTGCGGATCTGTTTTTCCAGTATTTAACCCAGCTTTAGTTCTCTGCCTGCCTTGCAGAGATGGCTTCTCTTTCAGCCATGTGTTGGAGAGAATATGGGTCACAGGAAACGTTCTGTTCATAAAAAATGTAGGGCTGCTCCACGCTCGCTCTTCTCTCCACGTGCACGACAGGGTTTAGGGAGTGAGAGGCAGCAGCTTTAATCTCAGTGCTCCTCTTATCCATTAGTTCTCACTGGGATCCTCCTGGGGAATTAAGAGAGGACCAAAAAAGCCAGGACTTGAGAAGCGCACTCTGAAAGGTTATGTTGATTTTCTCATTTAAATATGAATTTCAGGAAAAGCTGGCAACAATACAGACTGGCAGGATTGGTTTTCCAATGAAACACAGCCCTGGGTGGCTCCCGCAGATATAAAACTCGGGGCCACCATTTTGCTGCTTCCCTACTAAAATTGTGTTGAGGTATTTGTGATGAATGGAGCAGCTTATCTGAGCTTGTGATTTAATTTACATACGAAAAGTTCTGTCCTAAAGCCTTGTTTGACTTACCAAGAACACATAGAGATGTGCAGTTCACAGATCACCTGGGATTTTTTGGATTGTAAGGGATAGAAAAGTCACTGGGAAGGAGTTGACGATCTTGGGTTTAATTTTATTTGATTGCAGGTCTTCCTGCATTGCAAAGAACCCTTACCATGGAGGATAATTATGTGGGGCACGCAACTCTGTCCTATCTTCTGCGGTCTGCCTGTCTTCTCCTGGGTCCAGCGAAGGTGTGTCAGGAGGAAATATTCCTTGGGGCAGAATCCAGCCATGATGGAAGGGGAAAAAATGGTGCTACCAGGCTATAAAGAGTGGGGTGTTAAAGAGCTGATTTGGGTCAGCTGATTTGGAGATGGACTTTCTGTGCTGGGAGCTTGGCTTCTGAACAGCTTGGTGACCACGTCATGGTGGGGTTTCAGCATGGAAGCTGAATTTGGGCTTCCAAGATGAAGCCTTCGGGAAGCGTGGAGAAAGGGAATGACTTTGCACGCTGGGATCGGTGAGAGGTTGAGGAGGTCTGCTGCTGAGTGGGCTCATGGAGATGGGGCATGGATTGGATCCCTCCCATGGCCCTGGGACAATGTCCGCACCCACTGCCCGTGGGACCACGGGGATGGGCATCCCATCGCAGAGTGCTGCCCAGCCCTTCCCGGGGGGTGCAGAAAGAGCCCCCTCCGTGGTGATTTTGAGGGGGATGGCAGAACCTGGTTTTGGGAGCAGACGCTGGGTTGGGAGCAGGGGGAAGATGTTGTATCTTGATCTGAGAGTGGGATGTCAGAGCCCACTTTAGGAGGGACCTACATTTGGGGGAACAATGCCAGACACTGATTTTCTTGAGGGGCGCGGCCGGAGCCGCTTTTTTTAAATTTTGGGGGGGTGAGGAATGGCAA